>CM068726.1:10744058-10917718 GCA_035079005.1 Fraxinus americana | reverse complement strand
TATGTAATTTTGTAAAGGGAAGGAGTGTTTTTAAATTGTCAGATCTAATTAATTTGCCATCTAATTTAAGCTGATTTTCACTTGCAAATTTTGTAAGACCAACAATTAATAAGCCCTTTATTTTATTTTATTTTGAGAAATGATGTCTAGTATAAGATAACCATGTACTACTGTAGGGATTATACAGGCCCCAAAATACAAAGTAATATAAAAATAGAGATGAATACAGAGGATTTTTCGCCCTAATGCCCGGATGTTCACCCAAAAATTAGGGCTAGTCACCCGTTGAGGATTCACTGAAGTGATTAACGCTCCAATCCACTAGAAACCAACAATATATCAAGATCAATGTTATAATACAACAGGCAAAAGATCAGCCCTCAGACCCAGAAACCTTTCACAGAACGCTCAGAAAATACGATTACACCAAGTAACCAAGGGTTACTGCCCACAGAAGAGCAGAAAACCAAACTAAGCCTTAATCAAACACTAGATCTCACCAAGAAACACCTAAATCAAATATTATATGCGAAAACCAAAGGTTTTCAAAGAGAGAGAAACGAGAGAGCCAAAAAGTAAACCCTAGAATGATCTTGAACTTCTGAGAGAATGAAGAGACTAGCCAAAATAATATCAACCGGTAAAAGCATCCAACGGTCGTAGCTCAGACATGTGTCACAATCTCAGCCCTTGAGATAAGTGATGAATTGGTTACCGAGTTGCATTCAAATGGGCCGCCATCTCACAAACAGTAATGGGTGCATCATAGGGCCCAGATATTATAGAATTGGACTGCCACAATATTGGGCCGAATTGTTAAACACCAAGTTTACAACTACAACACCAACAATGACGAATCTAGGTATTTTGGTTTGGGGGCTACTATGCTGGGAAGTCAACATCTAGCAATAGCTGACGAAGAAATCGATATGTAAAAGAAACAATATAGCTACATATTTTGTTTAAAATTTTGGTTAAAAAATATATAAGTAATCAACTTTGTGTCAGTTTGAATAAAACAACAGCATAGCACAAAAAGGAATTAATAACATTTTATATGAAAAAATAAAGCTTTGATTATACAAATCCTTAAAATCGAAAAAATTATTTGGTAGTGCCAAAGAAAAACTCGAGATCCGGACATGAATGAAGAAAACGACCCCTTGGGCTCAAATGAAGACAAAGAAAACTGCTTAGAAACCATAGCCAAACAATCCCTTGGTCTCTCAATTTTCCTCAGCATTTCTTTTTAGGCTTTGGTGCTAGTTATAAATAGATCTGGGCTGAATTTTTCTTATGAGGTTCGGTGACCAGATCTAACACCTACATCCCCCGTTGAGCATCCAAGTTATGGATTATGCTCGGTTCCACTATAAAGCCCAAATCGGCAACAAAGGTTACAAGAAAGTTCAGAACAATCACAAAGAAAGTACAAGAACACCTATCTCTCTCTCACACCGCATGAAATCCACTCGAATCACAAAGAAACGAACACTACATCAACCAAACCAAACTACACACTCGATTAATACTTAACACCGATATTCACAACGTAATATCCCCACACAGGGAACCTCAATATTACACAAGGATCAAATCAGAGATTTGATATGTAGAAGACAAAGTATTCTAGAGAGAAAATGCAGCCAGAGAGAGAGATACGAAAATGAAGATGAAACCCTAGACTGAAACGCTCTGTCTCTCCAAATGCCAAACTGAAAGGGCATTATAGCACTCGAACCATCCAGAAGCAGATCTGACGGTCAGCATTAGTCCAGGTGTCACAGATCCAAAGAATAGGTCGAACTAAAAGAGTTGTCACTTGCCAAATGCGATTTATACAAATTTGGAAGCATAGCATTGAACCCGGTTCAATTCCAACACGGGTACTCCCAACTTTAATTGTATATAAATCGAATTGGATGTAACACAAATAGCCACCGTTTTATTTATCTAAATTTGTTGTGTCACTTCTTTTTTCCTAGCAATCTCAAATTTGCATTCATTTGGGTTCCAAAACGCTTCATTTTTCTTGGGTGGGGTTTTTATTTTTTAAAGGCATAAAGATAATTAAAATATTAGCTTACAATTAATGCTTTGAAATAGAATTTAAAACGTTATAATGAAATATAGGATTCGAAAAGTTACCTTTGATTTGTTTAACTTCAACTCTTCCCCTTCCTCGAAGGCTTCCAACGTGACATTAGTTTCTCCTTGGCAGTTTTCTTTTCAATTTCCCGCATAGGACAAATCGATTTATATTATAATGAAATCCCAAAAGATGTTCTCTTAATTTTTTTGGATACATTCAATTTTACTATTTTAAATAATCACCCATTCCTACAATGGCCCCTTAGACTTATCAACTATTTAAATAGTACATGCACATATTAAATTGACATTTGGAAGGCTACCATTATAATATCTAAATGGAAGGATATTCATCCTAGGACATATAAGAACCGTTCAAACAGTCAAATATGTGGTAAAATTTAAAACACGGGCAAATTTTATCAACTAAGTGTTTCAAAGAAAAAAGGAAAAAGATAGTGAAAAGAGAAGAATAGAATGTTGGCGTGTTGGTAAGCAAAAAAAAAAAAAAAAAAAGAATTCAAATTATTCTAAGCAGTGATCAACTTAAAAGGCATTTTTTTTTCCAAATCATTGCGAGGCTGGACTTTTTCCAGCTGTTCAATAACTACTTCAACTATTCTCTTAAGACTCTAAAATGTTTTAAATGGCAATGTACTTAGGAAAAGAAAATTTCAAATGAAAATTATTAAAATGTTTTAAATGGTGATATACTTAGATAAAGAAAACTTTATGTGGAGATTATAAATAGAGAATGTGACACATGCTGAAAATCGAACCATGTGACATCATAGATCATTTAGTTGTTCCTTGGGTTTGCCAGTACTATAGGAGAATAGATCAGGTCGACCAGCAACATTATCAATAAAGGTCCGTTTGATTGCAAGAGTGGAATTTGGGTGAAAAGAAAATGAATTCTATGGAATTGAATTGCTTAGAACTATTTTACTAGAAATTGTCAATTAATTGTGTTGATTAGTATAATTTTTCACGTGGAAAATATTGAAATTTCAGATCTTTTGATGTTCGTTTGGTTTTGTTTTACATGGTAATTGTCCATTAAAGGATAGAATTTGTTAAATTGGAGATAAAATTTGTTTTCATTGCTAAAAAAAAAAATGTAAATTGAATTGGTGGGAATTCATTTTCCACATAATCATTGAATTGGCATGTGTGTTAGACAAAAGCAAGAAAATTAATTGCCAAGAAAATGATGCCAATCAAACACTCATCAAGCTCTCAGGAAGTTGTATTTGTTCTACTTTCAAACGGCTTAGGTTCAAACATGACCACATATAGCAACATTCATAGCTTGTTGTCATTAATGTTTTAGCAACTTTTATTGCCCGTTGTTATTATTTTAGCAATGTTTATTGCACGTCATTTTCTACCTATTTAAAAAAAAAAAAAATCCTTCTCGTACACTCTTAAAAATTCAATCCACAGTATTCGTTAAATTTATTAATGTCATCTATATTATTTTACACATAAAATTCAATCCACAGTATTCGTTAAATTTATTAATGCAATAATGAGAAATAAATCCGTCATCACAAATCCTTCTCGTACACTCTTAAAAAAAATTACTTGTATAAAAGAAGACAAATTAAATTAATAAAAAGATGAAATTCACTAGAGCTCAAGCAAAACTTCTTTGGATTCTTCCCTAGAATTATGAATTATTATGAATTCTTGCTCTCGAGCAAGAACCTGATCATGTTCAACCCGGCGTGCTTTGACCCATGGGAAAAGCTGTGACATCAGGCTCCATGTCATGAGGATCGATCATGAAAAATAGGATTCAAAAAGTCGAAGCCCTTAGCCGCATGGTCGAGAGCTTGATTGTCGTGGATTCATAGCCCTTTTCGGAAGCAAGTCAGAGAGTTCGACCTGGTAGCCATTGTGGTGTCTTTGGCAGGTGCCAACTCTAAGGCCTTCTCCATGGCGATGGCGATGGCGATGGCGATGATTCGCAACTTCCGATCTGGGTGCAAAGGCTACCAGATCTGTGAGTGTGGAAAATAAGGGAGAAAGGGAGGCGTCTTGGGAGGTAGTTGTCCTAGAGTTTGGGTTTTTTTTTTCTTTGAATTAAATTTTTTTAATATTTTTTTTTATTAAAGCTTGTGGACTTCCCAGATTTAAAATCAAACTTTTAGTAGATTTTTATAAAAGTTGAGAAAATGTGTGATTAAAAAATTGTGTTTCCTTTGAGATGTGTAGCTAAAATTAACTATTGGCATCTGCAAGTAATGGAGGTTTATAAACATCCGCTTAAAACTAAAGTTATGTATGGTTGAAAAGCTGTGGGACCTATGAAAGATGTGGTTAATATTGATTGTTTGACTTTGACTTTGACTTTGACTTAGATTAAAATCTGATTTTAATCAAAAACGTTTTGGAGTGACATGATTTTTTCAATTTTGAGAAATTATTCTCATTTCTCAAGATACAACATCAATTATATTAGTCATCAAAATTTTCTTAATAAATATGTATTTATTTTACGTTCGATATCTAATATTGTGCATGAACACTATTATAACAAAATAATTATCAAAAAAATAAGCTTTTAACTTAAGTTTATGAATAAATCAACCATAAGGGATCCAAAGTTCGGGGACTAAAATGTAAATACTTAAAACTTGTGTTGAACCTCACGATGAAGATTTGAGAGTGCTCGGAGTCAATTGGATAAAGGAAGACGTCAATGGAATCAAATTTAGTCAAAAGATGATCACAAATCAATTTCCAACCGAAAAGTTATGCTCCGAAATTTTAGTCTCATATTGAGACCTATTTTTGGCATACAAAGTGATCGAATTGGAGAATGATGTCTGAATCAAAATTGTAGCCAAATGAGTTAGCTTTCCAGCGCATTTTGAATCACTTCAATCGGATATCGGAATACAAAGTTATGATAAAAATATTGAAGGAAGGTGCAGCTACCTGTTTAAAATAAGAAATTCCGTTACATAGTCCGTTAAAACAAGAAATTCCGTTAGTTTTTCCGTTAAAAACAAGAAATTCCGTTACATAGCCACTTTTAATATATAGAAGAGATATTGTCCAATAAAGGTAATTAGGAATGGAATATAAGAGGTTGGAGGAGGGAGTTCTGAAAAGTAGAAATTTATACAAGGGATTAATAAAGAAGATGTGATAGTAAACAAGTAAAATTAATTAGGTGATACTGAAGTTTTTTCCACCAATTTTGGTCAAAAATTCAATTTCATCCTTAATTTAAAGATAAATGTTAAATTCCATCCTTAACTTCTCATTTCATCTATATGTTAGTTTCATAAAAAAAATGATTAACTAAATAGTAAGTTATTTAGATTTGATATGTAATTGTTGAATATTTATGAAAATGAACTGTTAGGGTGTTTGATTGTAAGTATATAATTTGTATGAAAAAAAAATTTGTCTAAAACTTAATTGAATAAAAATTATTAATTAAATATGTTTGATTGATTTAATTTTCAGCCTGAAAATGTTACACTTGTTCATCTTTTATTGGTGAATAGATAAGAGAGATGTGGGTGAATAGATAAGAGACAAGGTAAATTGCCTGAAAAATAAAAATTTACATCTTCCTAAAGAAAATATTTTTCTTATTTTTGAAGAAAATATGGTCACATGACCGATTTTTGGAAAATATTTTCTATGAAAAACCCTAAAATTAGGAACTTGAGTGAAAATAAGAATATACATTAAAAAAAATAAGATATTCTAACTTTTTTTAGTTATGTGTTTAATGTGAAATTTAAAATAAATAAAAATGATTCGATAGTTCGTGGTTTGGTTTACTTGTTCATCGTAATAATAATTGTTTAATCACCATTTAAGTTGAACAAAATATTTTTCAAAAAAAAAGAAAAATTTAAATTATCATCTCATATAAATAACTTTTTTATTGACCATTGCGCTTTCAAATACAATTCACACAATAACATTATATTGTATTAATTTTTTTCTTGTAATATATTTCAGTTTCAATATAAGAGTTGGTTTAATATTTGCATTTTTAATTATGATAGTGATATGTTATACCTAGATTGTTACACACTGAAGTCATTTAAACCCAATCAATGCTTGCACTCAAGACTGCAAAAGAACTACGTAGGGGACGTTTGGGAATGCGAGATGCAAATGGGTCAAAAGTTAAACTAGCTAACAATATTTGTGCCCGACCTATAAATTTGAAAAAACTTTGAAGAAATTTGTGGATGACTTTAGATATATAAAGAAAAATTTGTTGAATATTTTAGAATAAAGAAGAGAGATTAAAATGTTTTGTAACTAGATATCCCATTTAATTACGAATAATGTTACTTGTGCATAATGAGTTACAGAAAGTTTTACAAATATATGAACTGTTAAAAAGAGAGTGAAGAAATTGTTTTTTATTTGGTTGAAAAAATTTCGGACCGAACATATCTCACCATATTATATTTATGTAAATCAATTTGTAAGTGATGGTATACATGTAACACAACCATTTAATAAGATATAGGAAACTTACCGTCTGTTTGCTCCAGATTTTTTCTCCATTTTCAGCAGAATTCTAGCTGTTGGAGCACAAATAACAATGGAACATGTGAGATGGTGGGTTTCATTCAACGACTACAATTCTGCTGAAAATCTGGAGCAAACAGGCTGTTATAATAGTTGAATAAAAGTGATGGTGTTTGAGCCACATTATTTTGGAAGAATGTATTTTGAAATAGTAGATTGATGGAGAATGTGTGGTTGAAAAGATAGAAAAGTTATTGATGTGATGGAAAATATTATTTTATTAAAAAATATGTACTTGAAAATGAGTAGAAGAACGAGAATGAGAACTTTAATGTGGCTCAAACAAGGGCTTACCAAAACAAAAAATCTAGAGAAGTATGAGTTTTAAAAGTGCTTTATAATATTTTCGAGACTTTTATTTAAAAATATATATATTATACCCCCACTAAACCAATTTTTTTGGCTCCATCTGTGTACCTTGATACGACTCATATAGTGTAATTCGCATAAATATTGTTAGTAGAAATGCATAAACAAAATACTAAACGTAATTTAAAATTTTTTGTTCTCACCAAAACTTTGCTTTGTTCACTATCAATAGCCAATTTCCTCGAGCAAGATAAATTTCCTAAGACGATTACTAATGATTAGCTGAAAAGTCAT
The DNA here is from genome assembly GCA_035079005.1 of Fraxinus americana. Classification (NCBI taxonomy): domain Eukaryota; kingdom Viridiplantae; phylum Streptophyta; class Magnoliopsida; order Lamiales; family Oleaceae; genus Fraxinus; species Fraxinus americana. The sequence continues at coordinate 10,910,449 of CM068726.1, read as the reverse complement.
TTCAAAAAATGAATTTAATGGCAGGTGATGCTAGAACAATGCAGATAACCAACAAAATGACACAATAGTTCAACTTAAATGAGAGCTGAAACAGTGGCGGATCCAGAGTTGGAGTTCAGCTAGGGCGGCATTGAGCGTTGACCATTGATTGTCGACAGTTAACGACTCGTTGCGACCGTAATAATGAAATCGTTTATTAATATTTAATTAAATAATATTAAAATTTCTTCAATCTATATATGTAAATACACTATACAACGTAAAAATCAAATATAATTCAATTTCCTAAATCCAATTTCCAAATCAATGCTTGCGAATGCCACTGCATCATAACATTTATATAATAAGCATAAATCAAATTAATCAATAATTGAACTAAATGGCAGGACTTGTTAACATACCTAGAAAATTACACAAATAAGTATAGCATTTTCCTTTTTGGAAAAATAAAATAATGTTTCGCCAAATTATTAGAGAACAGATTATGGATTAATCATTTCAATAGTTTTCATATCAAAATACCATTCTATTCTTAGTTCAACTCCAATGGGACATAGAAAAATTAGTGTAAGCACAAATAGCAATGATACAATGTTTTTCTATTCGAAATACCTTTAATTCATTTAGATTCTAAGCAAAAAATGGAACAAAAATAAACGAATTGAAGCTTCCACCGAACTCAGAAGGCCATAACATACAAACGACCCTGCCAATCCCCCAACGAAATTTTCTTAAAACAAATAATAACAAAAAAAACAGCACAAAAGGATTAAAATAAATAAAATCCAGAAACCTGTCGCTTCATATCAGCCTTCAGAGCAGACAAAGTGGCAGCAAGAAGCCTAGGAAATCAATCGAATTCCGCAATCTCAATTTGCGGAGGCCAGACTTGTAGCCTGTGACTGCGAGAGTGGGAGACAACGAGGCTTGAGAGGGGACCGGGAGGTAGAATATAGGGTTTTGAATTGAGCATTTGGCTTTCTACTATGTAGTTGTGAATAATGAAATGTCGTAAAAATTGAAATTACTATGGGCAATTGGGCATTGGGCTTCCAACTAAATTCACTTAATAAATAATGGGCCATTGTTTTTCAAAGAAAAAGGGCCAACTAAAAAAAGGCCCAAGCGAAAAAAAAGGCCCACAACTACTCATCTTCCCCAATCTTTTCTTCCCCAATTCTGCAATTCCTCGTCTTCACAGTCGCATTAATGGCTCTGAAAACGTTTGCACTTATTCGGTGCTTAAAACTATAGAATTTTATTGATTTTTTGAAATTTTTTTACATAATTTATGTTATATTGCATTGTGTAGGTAAAACTTTATGTTTGATGAAGAATTGGAGAAAAGAAGCAAAATATGGTGAAAAATGGTAAAATCCAAAGTTCGAGGATCAAATTACAAATACTCAAGAAGATACTTTGAAGATTGCTAGGAGACAATTGGATTGAAATTATAATTCAAAAAGGAATGGAACATGATCAAAGTATTATTAAAATCAATTTCCAATCGCTCAAGATATATTCCAGATTTTTAGCCGAATATTGAGACCCATGTTTGGCATAGTAAACGTCCGAATTGGAAAAACTCTATTTCAATCAAAGTTGTAGCCCTTTAAGTTATCTTTCCAACGCACTTTGAACCGCATCAATCGGATATCAGAAGAGAAAGTTATGACTAAAATACAGACTGCAGTGCAGAGACAAAAACTCCGCGCGCGAATGCAACTTTCCTTATTCGATTAGAACTCTTTTGGAAACCAATTTGGACGTGATTTTCAACCAATTTTCGGCTCCTATAAAGAGAGAACATCAGAATACATATGGAGAACCTCCCTAGACCTAAAAATCTCTATATTATACATATTTTGGAGGCGAAGAACATGACTAACAACGTGGAATTAAGGCGAATTGTATAGGATATTGAAGATTCTTCATCCGGACTCAAGATTCACATCAAGAACGTGAATTTTTCCAACTTCTTCCATCTTTCTTATTTTCGGGTGATATTTTTTCAATTATTCTTGTGTAATTTAATTTCTACAATGTGCTAAGCTAAATTCTCTTGTATTGGATGGATGATGAAACTAATTAATTTTTAGTTTTTAATTCAATATCATGTGTTTTTAATTTAATTCTTGCATTGTGATTTCATAAATATATATGAATTTATTGTTTTTAATGTTTGCGCACCATTATGACAATTAGTTGCTTATTCGTAGTGTTGAAAAACTCACGGTAGGTAGAACACTGTTTATGGAACACACGGACAATAAATATTATGAATAATATTTATGGCGTGTGCGGTATGTGTGATAATCCTAAACGTCAATGCTTGCTTGTCATATGAATTCGGACTAGGAATATGATCGTCTCGTGGCAATCATAGATTTATTATATCTTGGGAAAGAATAGTAAATGAAAGTGGAATTATCGATCGTCGCAATTGCATGAATTGAATTAATTATCACTGGTTGAGAATTGAAATTAAGAATTGATTAGTGGAGTCGGAAATCCAATACACTCACCCACATTTGATTTTAAACCATTTTTTTTTATTACTTTCGTAGTTATAGAATGTAGTCAACTAAAAATCAACCATCTTTTGTTACATTTACGAATTTAAATATATCGAATACTCTAAAATTGAGCCTTATTCCCTGTGGGACGATAACTCACTCATCACAATTATTACTTGTACAACGAACTCGTACACTTGTGAGATTTTCGCCTAACAAGTGCTGGGTCCGCCACTGAGCTGAAAGATGAACCATGAAAATGGAGATGAAACTTGGGAAGGAAGATTGAGACCAGATTTATATTGTGGAGGGAGGGTAGTGCAAATACGTCATCATACCGTGTAACTAGTTCTTATCGACTTTTGTTAATAAAAGGTGGACATGTTGAGAGTGATTCCATCGCAACTATCAAAGGAAAATATTTGGGTGAATTGAATTAGAGGTCACTTATCTTTCACTATACTTACAACTAGATCAGTGAACTTTAATTTGCAGCGATCATAATCATACCACTATAATCATTTTTCTAATGTGAAAGAAGAGAAATGACAATAAAAAAAACCTAGAAAAGAATGTGGAAAGAGTGAAAGAATTGCAACTCGAATATGAGAATACGACTTTCCTAAAAGGAGTTGCTGATATTGTTAAGCTTAATTTATTTTTACTTTGATTTTCGAATGTAACATTTAAATGATTTGAATACGACTTGGATGGAACCTACGACTTGGACTGCCACCATTCCCATACCCTTTACTGCCCCCTATATCCATCAGTACCACCACCATAGCTTTACCCATTGCCATATCCTCCACGACTGCCAACATTTCTAAAGCCTCTAGCGCCATCATACAATTGTAGGAGCCGGGCAAATACTCACACAAAAGATGATCCGGGATATATTTTCCTAAAAAATGTTTGATTTATTTCGATCTCTATTTAATTTATGCATTACACTTTTTCATCTTATGCTCCACGTTCTAGTTATTAGTCTTGACATGGTTGCCGCATGAGTAACTATTTATTTTAAGGGGGTGTTTGGTGGGGATTAAAATTAGATTTTTAGGAGATTGTGATAGAAGTTTTTGAAATGTGTGGTTCAAAAGCTGTGGAACTCATGAAAAATGTGGTTAATATTGATTGTTTATGAACTCATCATGCGATGCTCTATGATGCAAAAAATTGTAAGCTTGTCATGGCTAACACAAAGAGCATTGACATTGACCGGGATTTAGGCATAATGATTAGTTATGATCAGTGTTCTAAAAGACGTAATGCGTGGAGACCAAGCACAGGGCTATGCGAGCTTAGGCGAGGCATATGCGTAAAAAAGTGTAAAAATGCATTTTCTTATTTTAATTTTTAATCAATTAAAAATAATACTTATTAAATATTTAAAACAAATTTATATGAACTTTATACATTTTTTCAAAGTTTCCAACAAAAATATAAGTTTCAAATTTAAATACAAAATAGTAAGTAATTAGTAAGAAATTATCTACCGTAAATAAGATTCGTTGGTCACTTGACTTTTAGGTTCAAATTGTTGTTTTAATTTTAAATTAGGGCAAACTAAAGAAATTAGCATATAATAATTTTTAACTTCAATTAGCATATAATAATTTTCTAGTTATTAGTCTTGACATGGTTGCCGCATGAGGTACTATTTATTTTAAGGGGGTGTTTTGTGGGGATTAAAATTAGATTTTTAGGAGATTGTGATAGAAGTTTTTGAAATGTGTGGTTCAAAAGCTGTGGAACTCATGAAAAATGTGGTTAATATTGATTGTTTATGAACTCATCATGCGATGCTCTATGATGCAAAAAATTGTAAGCTTGTCATGGCTAACACAAAGAGCATTGACATTGACCGGGATTTAGGCATAATGATTAGTTATGATCAGTGTTCTAAAAGACGTAATGCGTGGAGACCAAGCCCAGGGCTATGCGAGTTTAGGTGAGGCATATGCGTAAAAAAGTGTAAAAATGCATTTTCTTATTTTAATTTTTAATCAATTAAAAATAATACTTATTAAATATTTAAAACAAATTTATATGAACTTTATACATTTTTTCAAAGTTTCCAACAAAAATATAAGTTTCAAATTTAAATACAAAATAGTAAGTAATTAGTAAGAAATTATCTACCGTAAATAAGATTCGTTGGTCACTTGACTTTTAGGTTCAAATTGTTGTTTTAATTTTAAATTAGGGCAAACTGAAGAAATTAGCATATAATAATTTTTAACTCCAAAAGAATTAAAAAATAAAAAAAAAAAGCGCGCCTAGGAGCGCATTAGCGGTCAACAACTGTCGTTGACCGCCAAATAAGGCGCTAACCCATTAGGCTTGACGTTTTGACCTCGCCTCACGCCGGCCGCCTAAGCGCGCCTTTTAGAATACTAGTTATGATAAGGCTTGGAGAGCCAAGGAGAAGGGTCTTGTTATGTGTCCGTGGGATGAAATTCATTAACATACACATGCAAATTCATTACTACTAATAAGCAAGAAAGATATTCAGATGGTTCCTAACAATTAAAATACTTGGTACACATATTGCATGTACATATATGCACAACACACGAACACGCACATACCTTTATAGCCATTGTTTGGTAGAGATTAAAATCAGATTTTTAGTAGATTGACTTGAGATTTTAATTGAATTTTAATCCAAACCAAACAGGGGCATATACATTTAATCTATTGATTTTTATTTTTGCCGACCCACTTTACGAATCGATAATTAAACTATATTTTTCATAGTTCAGAAAGAGCTCTAGATATCGCTTCGAAGCATTCACGCTTTTATTGCGAAATATGTAATTTGAAATAAAGTACCGATAAATAGTTTACTTGAACAATTGACTCAAAGGTGATTGCCAGAAATAAAATTCTAAATCATATTTATTTTCCTCTTACATCAAGTGAATATTGTCTAACCTCAATGATAAATATAATAAATGATAAATTTTCAGGGTATTATAAAGGCCTTTTAACGAAAGGTTAAATAGTAATATTGTAATTAAACCTATCATATTATTCTATGATTTGTTTCGTAATTATTCGGTATAGTTGAATTTATATCACACATGAGGTTGAACTATTCCCAAAGTACACTCTAAACTTGAGTTTCGCTAACCGCTACATGAATAATTACTTGTTAAACTGTTAAGATTAAATTCTAGGTGACATCATTAAGCCACCGCTTGTCGTAGATTGAAATCAGATTTTTCATAGATTTCAATAAAAATTGATGAAATATATGGTTCAAAAGTTGTAATCCCATAAAATGTGTAGTTAAATTAATTATTGACTTCGACTTGAAATTAAAATCAGATTTTAATTTGTAGGATTTTCAGAAAGAAAAGATAACGAAAAGAAACATCTATCGCACAGTATTTAGTAGGATTTGACACTGCAATGGACAAGAATTTAGTTTCTTTTTCTTTCTTAGCCCTTGCCTGGAGCAGATTCTCACCTTATTTTAAGGAAAATTTGGACCGTTAGAAAGTAGGTGGGCCCCTTCCAGCCATAACATTTTGACTCAAAATTAGTTAAATTACCATAAATGTCCTTTCAAAATTAGTGTATTAAATGTCAAAAGGGTATAAATGTAATTCTGCAAAATCTGGTCAAAAGGTGCGGCTGCCAGATTCCTGTATAAGGGTAAAAAAAATTTCTAAAAATTTTGTAAGAATCAGGGCCAAACAAGGGCCTAATATTGTCAAGTCGAGTTGTACCCATCCGACCAAACAATTCCTAGTGAAGCATTTTATCAAACAGGTCATAGGCGATTGGGGAAGCCCCAACACAAAGACAAACTAACTACACAAATATTGAATCACTTACAGCAAAGCTAATTGTTTTCAAGTACAGAAATGTAGGGCACCTTTGTAAACCAGTAGAAATTATCCGGCAAATTAATTTTATGCAAATGTAAGTACATAGAAAGGAGGCAGGAAATTTTACCAAATCAGGCTTGTATATATTATGCACAATTGAAGCGCCAATGAGAAGTGACACTACGACAACAACACACGACCGTGCCAATGATGGAGTTCCCGTGGGTTGCTTCCCTCCAAATTTCTTATTCATCTCTCTCTATCTCTCTTTGTCTCTCTAGTCAGCCCTTCGTATTCACCTCATTTCCCTTTTAGCTTCAGGAAAGTAAATACTATTAATTATGTCTATATACAATATATGTACAAAATAAATGTTCACATGTAAATATATAATTGTCTTTATACATGTCAGTAAATCAGGAGCAGAGAGAATTGAAACTGCAATTGAAATGAGAAATCTGAGCACTGTGTTTACTTATTTGTGTGGTAAATAACAGACTTACTCGCAACCTACAGGTTGTTGGTTAGTGGCGAGAGATAAGAAATTGGCAGCGGATGGGCTGGTGGGGGAGAGCGACTGAGGAGAGATCGCGCAAGTATTGGACAGGAACACAAAACACCCAGGCTAATTTTCAACTTTGTTTCAGGAGAAAATTGTGTGAATTTGGGGAAATTGGCACAGAAACTACATCATCTAAAGAGACATTATAATATATGAATGGGAACACCTGAAAAAAAAAAATAGAATAAACTCGTGTATATGCACGTATTGATTTTTGGAGACAACAAGCCAAGAAACCCAGGTGATGAACACTGAACAGTAACAAACATGCCATAATCAATTAGCTAATATGAGTCGAAACAAATCCGAACGTTGCTTACTGTATTATTATTAATTTTCCAAAACAAACCATCACTGAAAAAGCTCTTATATAAACATCACAAATGGGGAGTAACTAACAGGCATTCTGCAACTAACAAATTAATGAACTTCTAATTTGAACCAAGTTATTATCGATCTTGGCTAGACAAATTCGAAGGAGAACCAATTCTATGTCATCTATTACAAAGTAACTCTTGGGCTAGAGAAAGTTGAAGTAGAAGATTGATAGCTGAACACAGTAACTTGCTTGGAAGCTCTGTTTTTGTTTCCATTTCCACTATTGAAAAACATGCTAATTTCAGGGATGCCAAACGAATTGATACGTTTATCTAATTCAATCTCTAATTTTCGAAAATAATGCTCTACACCTCTTCTCATGACACCATCTCCTCAACCTACCAGACCCAACATCCAACAGCAACAATTCCAATGAGAAGCATTGGCAACGTATAAATGTAGATAGCATATACAAATTTAAATAAAAAGCAAGAGCATTTATTTTCCAGGTTACCTTTTGGGTAAAAGAACCGATTGATGAAGTGAAAACAACCTACAAATCACACCTTGCAATTTGTTTATTGGACCAATATCTTTAAAAGTTATAATTATCCATGTTGGGTTTGAAGAAGATAGTTCTAATTAAATTTTGCGAAATTGCATTTTGATCCACAAACATAATTAACATGTAATAAATAAATTCCAATAAGAAAACAACACAGCTTTAAAGCAAATTACAATTTGTCGTGCAAACTGTAGTACAATATGCATGTCATGTCAAAATTAGCATTACTAGCATCAAAATTTTAAGTGTAATTCTCGTCTCACGCAAATCAATATCATAATAAGCCAAAGCATATCCTTTTTCCTTTTCAGTCGGGCATTTTCTCAAACTCTTATCAATGGTCGAGGACAATGCAGTCACAATTTATGGCTAAACTCTACCAGAGACAAGAAGGAAAATATCCAATATTTCCCACATTACAATAGCACAGTGCTTCATAAAATTGATACAAGAATTCCAACTTCCGTAACAAACATGCCATTCTAATCAAACGACAGAACAAAGGATAAAGTTTACCTCGAAGATCCTTCAGAATGAGATATTCTAATTAAAACAGACATTCAAATTTGGCTATTCTAATTTACCTCAACATTCAGGAATTCAGAGCAAAAAATTAGAACCCAATTCAGAAATGAACACAAGGAGGTGGAGGTAGAAGTGTAAAAATTACTATCTAATATCCGTAAAGTTTAATTTTCGAAGATAGTTTAAAAACTAGAACTCAATTCAAAGATAGTAAGTAATTATTAAACAAGAGACTAATGGAAGATAAAGTTTTGCTATTTTTCAAAAAAGTATAAAGATTTTATAATAGGGTTTACATTTGCTTACCTTCTGGCAAATTTTTCAGAGGCCCCTGGAGTGGAATTGGTGGTTCTGATATCGCTTCAGCAATCATAAACGTCTGTAGGGTGGAAGCGGAAGTGTGTTTTTGTGGAGAAGGATTAGGAGGAACCGATTGTTTATTTTCTGCCTGTATTTCCGAGTTAATTGTCCCAATCAGTCACTAAGCTTATACTTGTGTCTTCAATTGCTCCCTGAACTTTACAATGTCGTGTTTTGGCCATTAAATCTATTCAAACGTTGAACGTCACTCACCAACATAACATCCATTTCAAACCTTTAACGAAATTAATAATGTGGCTAACGAAATAATCTTTAACAGAACTAGTAATGTGGCTAACGAAATTCACATATGACGTCGCGTCACGCCATTAACAAATTGTCACGTTTTCGATTATTTGTTAAATTTTGAAAAAAAAAAATTCTTCGATTGCTCATTGAACTTTGAGGCGATTGAATTTTAATCACTAAACTTATAAAAATGACCTGAGTTAAACATTAATCATTGTACATGCTGATACTATTTCGTATTTGATGGCTGCATGGGGGAGAAACCAAGAAGAAAAAAGATAAATTCTTGCAAGCTTGTAGTCCATCCAACTATAGCCTTAGTTCTTGTATGAGGAAAAGATACATAATAGAATAATGCTAAACGACCTTTATTCAACCAAAGCTAAATCTCATCAGTCAAGAATACAAGCTCTGGGCTAAATGGAAAGATCTCTAGGCAAAATCCAATAAGAGTGCATGTCAAGGCAGGGTCCATCAGATACCTCAAATGGATACTGGATAGTAATGATAATTTTTTCGAACAGTTAACCATAATCTTTCAATTTTATAAGAAGATAACAGCCACTAATCATACTAATGCAGTACAACCAGAATCAGCAGAAGTCATTGATCAGGAACAAATTAAACATGAATAACTGAGCAAGCCAAATGTAATCTACCAAATAATATGATATATCATACATTAATCAACTGCATCTGAAGGTAAAAGTTCATTGCTAAATCAAAGAATAGAATTCCAAACCATTAATAGAAGGGGGGGTGGAATTACCCTAAAGATTTTAGTACAGTCATGATACAAACCAAACCAGTTATATGCAGTGTGAGCAACAGAGAGACACATAATTTGTTTATTCTAGTGGAGGCCTGATACTAACCAGAGAACAGAAGATAAAGCGTTCCACGATTTGATCGTCACTGGGCTAGTTTGCATATATCTTCATACTCAACAGCCTTGAGAACCCTCCCATCATATATTCCCTTCTCAATCTGAACCTTCGCGCAAAATTTGTCAGTATCGACTGCGAGCAACCTTGCATTTGATCCGCGATATGCCCCATTAACTATCTTTACAAGGCCCCCAATTTGCGGAATCACTGTCTCGAGCTCCTCTTGATCAACCCTCAGTAAATGCATACTCTCAAGCATTTCAATCTCGCCAACGTACTTATCAATTACCTTCCGTAAGACACCCTTTTGCTTATAGTACCCCTTTTCCGCTAAGGTTTTACTCATAACTTTCACAATAATTCCCTCGCACAACCAATAATCCTTCCTGTTAATCCTCTCTTTTGCCTTCTCTTGTTCTCTCATCAATTCGTCCAACACTGATGCTCCACCCCCATTCTTCCCCGATATTTGGTCTTCCCCCTTTCGCTTCCCATTCTTATTATCATTCTCCCCTTCATCAAACACCAATCTAGAACTCTCCCCCTTCTCCTTTACAACAAGGTTTTTTGTAGACCCTAAACTCAGCTTAATTTTCTTATCACCGTCTCCCTTAGATTTTTCTAACATTCTTGTCTTAGTTTCTACTTGGTCCAACCCATTCTCATTCGCAGTTGTGGATGTCATCATCAGCTGCTCGGCACGCTCAATTTGCCTCTGAATCTCCCGCTCTTTCTTCTCCTCATCCGCCATGTCTGTCTTAATCCTCTTATTCTTCATCTTCTCCTTAAAAAGTGTCTCCGAATCCCGGTCTATATAAGTAATAAACCACCCTTTGGGAGTTTCGTCGACTTTACACTTGCCAATCCTACCCAAATACTTGACAAACTCGGTAAGCGTAGCCCACTGGGTAGAATTCATGTGAACATGATGGCGGTCAGCGATATATTCATTATACACAACAGTGGCGGCTATGCGGCTGAATCGGTGGCTCCTCTTCATGTGTTCCAGAAAGGAGGTCTCGAACTCCTCGGAATATCCATCGACGATTCGGTTGGGGTTTTGGCCGAAGACTTCCATCTGGCGTTGGTGGGATTCGCTCATACAGTGGCACTTGAACCCGTTCTCGTCCCGGCATTGCTTCTGGCACATCTGGCAATACCATCGCAGCTTCTGTAAACCCTTGGCTTTGATTCTGTTGGCAATTGCTTTTGGGGTCAGGAACTCATTTTTACCCATCGTTGGTTTTAGAAGCAAACCAGAAATCGGGCAAGAAAGGGAATCAGACTAATTCGAGGAGTCGGATCTCACGTACAGGATGAATTTCGGGTCAAATGACCCATTTGGGTTTTTCGTGTAAAAGTCAATTTTGCCCTTAATGAAATATTTTGTTATTGTAAATTAAGTCCTCATACTTTATATTTTTTTTTTTTTTTTAGAAACTAGTTTTATTCCTATTTTTATTCGTCGTCACTAGATGTTTCTTCTAAATCTGATTTTTTCTCAAATATTTCTTCATTTACTTATATTTCTTCAGTATTAACTTCTTCACATTCATCTCTAATTTGTTCAAAGTCCGTAATTAATATCCTAACTTTCTTTTTTGGACATTCAGTGCTTATATGTCCTTCTTCATTACAATTCCAACATTTACATCGTTTTTTATCTAATGGTTTTTTATTATAAGGTTTATATTTTCTTCTAAAATATTTTCTCTTTGGTTTAAAATATTTCTTTTTAAACTTATTATATTTTTTTATATTTTTTGGGTATTATTTTTCTTTTTCTTTTATAATCATAACATCCCCAATTTCCTGGTACTTCGATATCTTTACAACAAATCCTATCTTGTATAAATCCTGATTGTTTATAAATCATTTGATTACTGCACATAGTACTTATTTCATCTTTTATAGTTCTTATAATAAATCCTAATGTATAACTTTCTTCATTTCTTCCTAATTGTTTTTCTTTAATCTTATTTTGAAAATAATTATTCCATGGTGGTGGTAATTTCCTAATAAAAACTTCTTTATAATAATTATTATCAGCTCCACTTCCAAACATCATATAATAATATTTACTATATTCACAACAATATTCGTTGAGGTAACACATATTACAGATTTGTAAATGTTCCATTCTGTTTTTAGCATCTTCTATTTCTTCTAATCTAGCTTTAGTACTTTCATTTACCCAGTCTTCTCCAGAAAATTCTCTATAAATTCTTGTAGCGACTCTATTTATTCCTTCTATTATACTAATTCCAAATCCTGCTTCAATACTATCTTTCCAAATACCTTTTGTTGTTTCTTCTAATCCTCTATACCAATTAAATACATTTCCTTTAAATGTTGCTAATAAATATTCAGTTCTATTTTTATTATCGGTATTACTGCGATTATAATTAAAGTGTGCTATCATATTAGTACTCCATTCATTTATAGCTCTTCTAACATCTAATTCACAATCTAAATTTAAATATGATCCTGCAATTTTCATTGGGTTTGATTCTCTTAAAACTGGTTTAAATTGGTCTCTATACATTCTTTCTTTGGTAGTTTTAAAATCTACTTTTGTATTAACATATCTTCTAGGGTCTATTTCTGCTTCATATCTAGTTGTGCTAGTTTCTCCATATTCTTCTTGTTTAACTGCTCGTGGTCCTCCTGTTTTTCCGACCATATGATTTTTAGTTATTTCTTCACAAATTTTTAAGTCTTCTAAGTCAAATATTAAATTTTCCATTTCTTCGTTCATTGTTCTTCTATGATTAATTTTCCTTCTTCTTTTTCTATAAGATTTTCTTCTTACTTTTTAAGATCAATCAATAATCTTTCTATATTTTCTTTTAATCCTCCATTAAGTTTTATTAATTCTTCATATTTTTCAATTTTCTTTCTAACTTCTTTAAGTTCTTTGGCATAATCTGGTTTAAATGATTTTTCTTTATTTAGATTTTCTATTATTCTATTTAAAAGATTTTCTATTCTTAAAAAGTTATTTTGTAGTTTTTCTTTTTCTTCTTCGTAGTCTATTTCAATTCTAGTTATTTTTTCATCAATTGCTTTTATATTTTTCTCAATTAAATTGATTTTATCATTCATACTCATATTTTAGGTTTTTTATAAGATGATTTTTCAATTTCAAATCCTAATTTATTTAATAGAATATCAAGTTTATAATTAATAATGTCTACTTTTTCTTCTAAAGTTGCTATTTTATTAATACTATTTTTCTGTGCAATTTTTGATATTCGATTTTGAATTTCTTCAAGTTTAGCTTCATCAAGTATTTCTAAATTATTTATTTGTTCTTTTATTTTATTAAATTGTTTAGACATATTTTTGCTTAAAACTTCTAACCTTTCTTTAGCTATTTCATCTTTTGGATCTATATTATTTATTTCGTCTATAGCCTCTATATCTTTAGATTTTAATTGTCCTAATTGTTGCCATAAAAATGCATTAGTCCAATTTGTAGTCATATTTAACCATTCATCTGTACTTCCCCATGAGCTTAAAGGTTGAAATAGAGTTGTATTCCATTTTTTAGTCTGATAACTTCTTATTGGTAATCTAATATTTTCTATTTCTTGTTTATCAAATCTTATCTTTGTTGGTAAACTCATATTAGTCTGGTAAGTTTAAGGAATTAATTATTATATTATTTATTATTTGTCTTATTTCTCTTCTAAATTGTTCTTCTCTTCTTAATTCTCTTGTAATTTCATTCCTTAATAAATCTTTTTTAATTTTATTCCAATTAGAAATTTCCCTTTCTATTTCTCTACGATTATTGTCGGTTATTATCTGTTCTTCTAAAATTTTTATTTTATTATCACAAAATTTTCTAGTTATTCCAGGCATATTCTTATTCTATATCGTCAAAACTAAGATCAAAATCATATAATTCAGAAACTTCATTATAGCTTACATGCTCTATAGTTTCAAAAGTTCTTTCACTATTTTCACTATCTAACCAGAAAAATATAATCATTTTTATTATTTCTTTAGGCAATCTTTCTTTTAATCCAAATGATACAATTGTAAGGCATTTTTCATAATATCTACTATCTCTTTTTATGAAATTTATTCCTCTAGTATAATTATCATAAGTTTCTGGAATTTCTATCATGTGACTATAATCAATACTATTAGTATATCTAAAAGGTACAGATCTATAATAAAACTCGTAATTTTCCATGATAAAAGTTCTTCAAAGTAAACAATCTCATAAAAAATTGTTATATAATAATTTTCATGCAAATTTTCAGACAATAAAATTTCTTGTAGCTTAAAATAAGGGCCTTACCACGCTTCGCCAAATAGCAAGAATGTTATATGTTCCTGGTCACCTTCGTCACAGGAGTTGGCCAAAGTCCGACAACATCACAGCAAAATGGACACAAAGGCACTCAAAACTCTCAAACAGACTCACTGTGTAGAACAACACTCAAAGCGTAATAAAAAATTTATTTCAAACTAAAAGATTTTATTGATCTGAAGATAGCTTGAAAGCTATTATACAAAGATTTTTACAGAGATTGATACTCCGAAGAGTGGTTTCTACTCTCTAAAGAGAATGATTACAAAGATCATTGTTGAAAGTTTTAGATGGTAGTTCCGGATGAGATTTCAGATGGCTATTTTTCGATGTTCCTTTCAAATGAGAAGAGTCTCAATTTATAGAAAGGCTCGCACTTCACCGAGAAGCTTCTGGCCAATCAGATTTTTACAACACAAAAGTAAAAAGTACAATAATTTCAAAAGTGGGTGAAAATATTTAAAGTGCTTGTTGGTTGTCTTTATTCCAGTGTCGGCAATTTCTTTTGATTCCAGCTTGACAGCTGTCTTCTTATCTTCAAAGTTCACATGATGCTATCAGTCACGTTTTTCTTGATCGTCCTTCACTTGTGGACGTGTCCCATGAGTCGGCAGGCTTCTTTAATGCATTCTTCACTTCCAGAGAATTGATCATTCATAATTCCACAGATTTTTTCTTCAAGAATTTTTGATTCTTTATCTCCTCTACAGATAAGGATCCAATTATTGCTCATACCATAGACCATGTATCTTTCTCCAAAAAAGAACTGCATTGTTGAACAGACTGATTTTATTCCGAGAGCTCGCTTGTAAATCATCCATTTTCTATTAATAGTGGGTAATTCTTTAAAAATCTGAATCTCCTTAAGTGGATTTCCATTATTTTTCCGAATTGTGATGAGATGATGTTCTCCATACCACTCTGGTTCTTTATATTCAGGACTAATTGTGTAAAATCTCAGTTCAATCGGTTGTTTATCACTGAATTTTTTAACACAATTAACAAATTCTTTGTCAAACTGTTCAATTTCTTTTAGATCTGTCCCTGGGAAGAGTCGATCTAAAAATCCAAATGCTGCCAATTTTCGAACAATATTAGGATCTGCTCCTTGAACTGAACTGATCATTGGATAAATCGCCGTTGGAAGGGCTGTCAAATATAGAGAACTTCCTTCTCTAAAATTATATACTCATTCTGAGAATTCGTAATACTCCTTTTCCATTGGATGTAGATTAGCTCTGATGTGATTAGTAGCAATTATTCCCTTTGGTGATTTAAGGTCACCAATTGGTGATTTTTTATCTTCTTGGAATTCACTGATAACAGTAAGCTGTTCCAATGGGTCTTTTGATAAGGATGTTTGAGTACTAGACTCAGTGGCTCCTTTTCCACTTGTAAATTTTTCCAACAATTTGTCCATACTGACAGGTAGTTGTTGTGGACCATTTTTTATGACTTTTTCCTCTTGCGAGGTAAGAGAGTCATTTCTCTTAAATTTTGATTCTCCACTCGAGGTGGATGTATTAATCTCCCGAAATGGGATGTGACTAGCCTTTCGACTGTATTCACCTTTTAAAGGAGGATACTCCTGGCTACAATTTGCAAAAAAGTCTAAACATTCTGACAATTTTTCAACTATTTTTTCTTTGTTATCATTCAATTTTTCAATCTTTTTCCCACTTTCAACAACTTTGCTTGATAAATCACACAAAGTTTGTCGAATATCAAGATGATCTTCTTGAACAGCAAGATAATCTGCATTAAAATCTGTTAGAAGATCTTGTAATTCCTTTGTAAATGCTTCAATCTTTTCCATATTCATGATTCCTGCTCAAGAAATCAGCAAATAAATTATCTTTTCCTTTGATATATTCAAATTTAAAATTATAAAAAGATAATAACACTTGCCATCTATGTAATCTCCTATGTTGGGGTGAATTTGGTAATTTATTATTTACTAGTCCATTAAGTTGTGTATTATCAGTTTGAACAATAAATTCCTTGGGTAACAAAAACATTTTAAATTTGTTTATTCCTTTAATAACTGCCAATAATTCTTTCTCATTAGTTGAATAATTTACTTCAGCATTATTAAATGTTCCACTAGTATACCTGCAAATTTCATTTAAATCAGTTTTTAATAAAGCACTCCAATATAAATCTGAAGCATCGGTTTGAACTATTAATTTATCTTTTTCATCAGGAAGTCTAAGTTTAGGTAAATTTCTACAATTTTCTTTTAAATTTTTAACACAAAGAGTATGTTCTTCATTCCAGCCTAATTTATTTGATTTTCTTAATAGTTTCTGTAGTTTATTTCTTTTTTCTGCAAGTTTTTCTATAAATCCTTCAGCATAATTAAGACACACCAAAAACTTTTGAATTTGTTGCTTATTTTCTAATTTATCAGGAAATAAAATTATTTTCTGAAATATGAGGTTGCAATTTTATTCCATCACTATTTATTATCATTCCTAAGAATTCAATTTCATGTTTTGCTACTTCTGCTTTTTTCTGACTAAGTATTATACCTTCTTTTGAGCAAAGTGTAGCAAAAATTTTGAGATGTTTAAGATGATTTTCATATGTTTCTGAGCAAACAAGTATATCATCAACATAAACAATAAGAAAATTATAAGTTTTAAAGACTTCATCCATTCTTCTTTGATAAATTTGTGGTGCATTTTTTAATCCAAATGGCATAACTAACAATTCATAATGTCCTTGAGGAGTACTAAATGCTGTTAATGGTATACTATTATCTTCTAATTTAATTTGCCAAAATCCAGATTTACAATCAAATTTTGAATAATATTTTTTATTCTTAGCTATATTTATTAATACTTCTTTATTTGGTAAATAATATCCATCAAACTTAGTATTTTTATTAAGTTCTTTATAATTTACTACCATCCTAGGTTTTCCTCTTTTTATTTCTGAATGATTTCTAACCATAAAAGCTGGGCTACTATGAGGGCTATTACTTCTCCTTATAAGTTTTTGATTAAGAAGTTCTTGAATTTGTTTTTGAAATTCTTCTTTATCTTCTTGATTATAGAGCATATGTTTGACTCTAATAATGATTGTTGGTTCTAATAGTTCTATTTTAGCTGTTATTTTTGATTTTTCCCATTTTTCAAGTGTGTTTTCATTATAATTTTTAGTTAAAAGATCTTTTATTTGATCAAGAGTAATTGTTTTGATTGAATAATTGAGTAATTTTGGTATAAATTCTATTTTTTCACCACGCTGAGCTGGCTGAACTCTGAATGGTTTAAATTCTCTAGCAATTTTTAGTAAATGTCCACATGGTGTTTTTAATTGAATAGTATAAATATTTTGACTATATTGACTAAACTGTTGTAGAAAGTCATTTCCAAGAATAATATCACAATCATTAATATTATATTGGTAAACATTTCTTATGGTTACTATTTTAGATCCTATTATAACTTCTATATTTTCATTTTTATATTTTAAAGATTCTCTTACTCCAGTTATTCCTTGTAGAGTTAATTGTTGTTTATTTTCTATCCACTTTGGTAATAAAAATTCTTTAAAGACAGTTATCTCAGCTCCTGTATCAATTAGAGCACAAGTAGTTATTTTTGATTCAAATACAGTTATTTGTATATATACACTTATTGGGAATTTTATTTCTCTACTCATTTTTCTTTAGGGCAATATGTAGTTATTCCTTGATGTATAATAAGAATTCCTTCCTTGTCTATTTTATAATTATCAAGACTATTTAAAAATGAATTTCCTAATAATATTGGATGTTCATCAAAATTCATATTATTATCAATATAGCATTCTATGCTTAATAATAGATTTCCTAATTTAATTTGAACTTGTCCTATGATATCACAAGAGTTTATTTTTCCTTCAAAATCTCTATAACTATAAGGTTCAACTTTTTTCTTTTTAATTCCTTCATCAATAAGAGAGCAAATATGATTCTGACTTGCTCCAGTATCAATAAGTATTTTAATTTCATTTATCCATTTACTTCCATTAAAGAACTTTCCTTTGATTCCATAGACACTATTATTTTTATTTTGTATTATTTTTGAAATACTATGTCTTATTGTGTTATTTCCAATAATTATTTTATTTTCTTTATATGTTATTTGTTTTGGTATTATAGGTTGATCAATACTTATAGCATCATCATGTCCTATCTCAAAATTTTCTATTTCTTCTATATCTTGTTCTCTGGGTAAGATTGCTTCTCCTATATCCCTAAATTTTTCGTCAATTTCTATAAAAGGCTTTTCTTTATATATATTCCCATAATTACTATTTGTATAACAATACAATCCTTGATACAATATAGTAAAAACTTTATTATCGTCTTTTAATATTTTATTAGTCATCTTAAAATGTAGACTAAGACAATCATCTAAATTTTTATCATTTATATGCACACAATATCTTGGATAACAAGTAAATTTTAATTTTTTATAGGCTAAGTTTCCTTTTACTATTCCTAAATTTCCATTTTTACGCAGCTTATACATCTTTCAACTTGTAGATTAAGTATTATAGGACTATTAATTCCTTCTTTAAAACATGATTTTATTATTATTTGTATTCCAACAAGGTAAACATAAGATATTTTATCTCGTTTTTCTTGTTTTAATTTTCCTAGGAATTCATTAACATTTCTTTTTGTTATAAGATTTAATTTTATTTTTCCTTGTGTATGTTTAATATCTATGGCTTTTTCTATTTCATGATATTCATTAATGACTAACTTTTTTCTTCTAAAGGCTGATCCTAAAATATTAAATAATTTATTTTCTCCTGGTGGTTTTAAACTTAATTCTGCTTTATTAATTTTTCTAAATTTTTCCCAATCAAATTTTCCTTTTAAGGCATATCCTTCTACTCCTTCGTATACTTCAGTTTCTAAATTTTCTGAATTTTCAATTTCCATAATTCTTAGGTATCTGTTTCTTCAATTCTCCTAATTTCATTATTAAGAACTCTTTGTATTCTTTGTAAAGTTTTCATTTCTATAAGAATGGGCATTTTAACAAGATATCCTATGTCTTCGTCTAAAACTTCATCAAAATCTATTAAAAGAAAAGTAATTTTCTTTTCAAATTTTTTCTTTATTTTAAGACTATCAGAGTCTTTTATTTTATTAATCAAATTTCTTGATTTATTAACAAGATGTTGAATATAACTATCAGTATCTAAATATTCAGTAGAATTGTTAACGTACCATCCTATGCAAATTTCGTTATTATCTTCCATTCTGTAATGTCTTTAATTCCTCAAGATATAGGGCTCTGATACCATTAAATGTTTGCAAAAATTCAAAAATAAAATTATTAATCAATATCAAATTTTTCGGCTCAAGATAGGTGGAAAGAGTTGATGGTGAAGAAAAGTTAATTTTTTATTGCAAGGGGCAAACAATTTTGTTGAATCCAAATTAGATTTAAAGTTTAAGGACTAAAATGACTTGTTTTAAAACTTTTTATTTTAAGGGTATTTTAGGTAGTTTTAAGGTTGAATAGTAAAAAAGGGTATTTTGGAAAGGGTATGGTTGAATTAAGGGTATTTTCAATAATTTCTCATGAATTTCTAATTCAAAATAAGGATGGGCCGGCCCTGCGCTAAATAAAGTGGAAATTACGTCAGATAAATAATATATTAACTTAAAAATAATGCATTAAAATAAAATTTGAAAGGTTATAATCAAATGTAGATTCAAAAAGTTACCTTTGATTTCTTTAGCTCTGACTGTTTTCCTCTCTTAAATGCTTTAAGCTTGACAATTATTTTTTCCTTCTTGGCAATTTGTTTCTCCTCCTTAGCGATTACTTTCTCCTCCTTGGCAATTGCTTTCTTCTTCTCGGCAATTGCTTTCTCAATTTTCTGCAAAATGATTTATAGTATAATGAATTCCCAATTAAAGATCATCTCATTTCATCTAATTCTCTACGACTTCAAATGGCATTAACATAAAATAATTTATATGAAGTTAACCATTCTCTTGGACTAATGGTAATGAACTCTAGTAGAAGAAAACTTAATATGAAAATAATGAATAGAGAATGCATAATTTCCCGTTTAATTGAACTAGAAGTTCAACTTTTTCTTTCCATAACTAACAAGTTAACTCATAAGAAATTAGAAAACTGAACAATAACATCACAAATTGTTTAGCTGATCCTTGGGTTTTCCAGACCTAGAGTCAAATGGACCAACATCATCATCAACAATGTCATTGATGGAATTTATTTGGATAAATGAAAAACACAACCATAATCTAATAGAAACAAGAACTAATTGACATATCATACATAAGATGTATGTTATAGTATATACACAGAAGTTAAAATCATCAAACCTATCTCTATTACACAAGCCGTTGAAATAGCCTCTTTACATGAAACCACCACTGCAGCCCTCAACAAAGTTCAAAAGCCATCTAAACCATATAGCCCCACCAACTGGTTAATATAATTTGCAACAAAATCCTATTAATGGAGTCTGATTGTGGCAGAAAACTATATATTCACAGATTGTTGAATAGAATACAAATTATACACTCAAATTTGTGTGTGAAATTATACTAGTAAGTTTGAAAAGAGAATAAATGTTGATTTTGTCTTTTCCATTTGGTTCGCAGCCAACATTTTTCCAGGGACGGATCCAGGATTTTTGACAGGGGGAGCTGAAGTACTTAAATAAAGTCAATGTAATATAAAAATTCGTTAAAAAGATATTTTTTATTTTTAAGTCGCTCCAAAGGAGGATTTGAAACATAATAATAGTCTATAATAGAAATGCTAAAAACAGTTAAAAGAAAAAAATAAAGAGACGACAACTAAAAGAATTAGAATATAATAGAGATGACACAAAACGATCTGATCTAGACAATATTTAATAATTTCAGAAACAAAAATTCAACCCCCAAAATTATTTTCTTTTTAGGAAAACAAATGAAAAAACTTTTGTACGGAAAAATACCACATAGCCAAAGGAAAGTTATCAATGTACAGAAAAGGGTATCTATTGTAAATCTAAAGAAATCATATAACACAGAAAAATAGAAAGATGCCTTGTTTTGATTGAACGAAATCACACAAAAATCTCTAACAAATCTCCAAACAGACTCCCAAAATTAGAAATTTTCGTTCACTTTCCCAAAATTTCTTAGCACCGTAGGAAGATTTGGAAGCACACACTCAAATTTACCAAACTAGTTCTTTATATTAGCTTTTGAGTTTGAAACACGAATTGAATATAGTTCAAAATCCTAATCCCATTCTGGATTCCCATTCAATATTTAAAAGGAACTAGAATATGTTAGCAATAGATCCTATTCCCAGAATCCCATCCAATATAATCCTAATGCCATCCAATATTTGAGCAATAAATCATAATCCCATAATGTGATTCCCTAATCCCTATCAAAATCTGAAAATAATCACAGCACACACTATCCAGCACACGGCAGTGAATGCACAAAATCCTCCGGCTCCACAGTTCACCCCAAATCAGATTCTGCATCTCAAAATATTTTAAAAAAACAAGAAAAAAATACAGACAAAACCAGGGACGAACCCAGCATTGAAATTCAGCCCGGGTAGACGTTGACCGCTCAGCGTCTACAACCAGCGATCGTAAAAACAATAGTGCAAGTGTGCAAAACATACTAATTTCTCATAATTTCAGAACTCAGAAGAACCAAGTATACCTAAACCTAATTACCAATTTACTTATCACCAAAGAAATCAGACATCAGACAGAGACAATGCACAACAAATTTGATAATCAGGCTCACGCATCACTCATCACTCATCAGCTCAGCAAAGAAATCAGAATTCAGAGTCTCAAACAATGCACAACAGCACAAGACAACAAATTTACTGATTGAAATTTGCAATTTGCAGAAGAACCAAGTATACCTAATTACCTATCACAGATTCACAATTCACAGTATCACTTATCAGATTATGAGCAAAGAAATCAGACAAACTGAGACTATTTTTGCATTTCATTGCACATTAATTTCATGACTTTAACATCGAAAAATAATTCATAAACACTTAAAAATGAAACCGGTATATAAAAAACAACTCACAGTTTTAAATTCAACAAAACTCGCGACGGACTGACGGCGGGCTGTCCGGACTGGGCTAATCGGACTGGTGGTGGTGGGAGGCGGCAGCGACGGGAGACGGGCGACTGGGAGTGGGCGAGAGATTTGGGAAATTGGTGAAGAATTGGGAATTTGCCAATTTGGGGATGGATTTGGATTTTGGAATGAAGACCTACTCCTATATCCTATATATGATATAATTAAGGATTGGCCCAGAACAAATGGTCCAATCCAATTACAAAAAAAACGATGATGGGCTGGGCCGAATTGGCCCAATTCAAAAAAAAAAAAAAGATTGACGGAGAAGACGAACCAGAACTGGCGAGAACGTCCCCACTGCTTTGGCGGTCCGGCGGATCCCAGCACTCGTGGCCGCGCCCCAGACCGGGTGCTGGGTCCGTCTCTGGACAAAACAAGTACCTCAATAGCATTGGCAACCGACATGGGCGAGAGAAGAAATCGAGGTGTGATTTGAGATTGAAGAAATCGTGATTTGAGAAATTATGATTTGATGTATGGGTTGGATTACAAACTAAAAAATACTATAGCATTCGGGTTGAAAATGTTTGGGTTTTGCTGGAATGGGTTTAACTGGCCTTTAAAAAAAAAAAAACCCACAAATTGGATTTGGGCTGAAACTGGACAGGACTACAGCCCGGTCCAGTCCCCCCCCCTCCCCCCAAATTTGTCTCTGCTTTTTTCTCACTTAGGCGCCGTTTGATAGGGCTTTTTTTCCATGTAAAACAAAACCAAACGAATAGTAAATTTAAAAATTTTTCGGGTGGAAAATTTTACCAATCAACCACACTTGAAATCACTTTCCTTCCAAAATATTTTCTAGGCAATTATTTTCCCTGTAAATCATTTTCTTTCCACCCATTTTCCACCCTTGCAATGAAACGCACCCTTAGTTTTTTTTTTTACCCTTCCAGATTTGAGTTTTTCTTCGAAAGTTAAGGAATCTGAAGGATTAGGGAGTTCTAAGTGCACTATGTGTGGCTAATTCTCTTGTTTTTAACCAAAAGATAGTTTCAGAATAGGTGCTACTCTTATAAATTTAAATAGAATATGCAAGTAACAGTTTTCGATGAGTATTGTATACTTAACATACTAGTAAAGAATATTATGTCTCACTCTAGGTTTGCAATCACACGCATTTACAACAATTGAATTTGGAAGTGATATAATTAAAGCAATTTATACAACTTATATGCATGAGTAAGTGATTAATGTGGTTCAATAAATAAAGTTTTAGCTTCTTCGTCTTTAATATATTAACTTCTTAATACTATTCAATCTACCTTATGGAGCATGAGGGAATGGGATTGGATTATTAAAGTTGTAGCGGTTTAGTCTCCTCGTAATTGAGATCACAATTTTACCGGTTCATTGAAAGAAAATCTACATGTTTTGCATCTCAACATTGTTACTAACCATGTGATGACTTTCTCAAACTGAATCCTCGTACCGACCTGTAAATTACATAAGAGGGTACAATTATGAATGGTTTGAGGCCTTAATTTCAATTTTTTTTTTTTTTTTTTTTTTTTGGTGACAAATACATAATGGCAAGCAACCAATTCCCCTAGCCAGAAACATCAATGATAAAAGAAACTTTTTCCCCAAATCTCCAATTCTTATACGAGAGCCTTTATTTCTCCAACTCCAAAAACAATCTTGTGTGCACCATATCAAAACATGATTCCACACTAACATCTACTATTTTGTCTCTGATAATGTAACTTAAGTAATGGAGCAAAATACAAACGATGTTGCCTCTTACATTTTTATACTTAATATAGGAAAATTTCTATACCAATGTATAAGAACGTGATGTGTTTTGTTGAATTCATCACTTTAGAAAAGCATACATTACAAACCGATGTACAAAGTACAATGTAACTTGCATTAGGATACAAAAACATGTTAAATTATTGAGGGTGCATTTTGTCTTATGTTTTCAAACTATTTTTAGTTTTCAATTTTGCAAAAAAAAATTAAAACGTGTTTGATCTAATATATCTGAACTCTGAAAATATATTTTTGAAAACAAAGTTAACAAAGTTAAATAAATAATAAAAAATTCAAAACACATTTTTGATGTTTTGAGTATTTTCAGTGAAAAATTTGAAAACACTCAAAATATAGAAAATTGGGCCCCCAAAATCAACGTAAATGCAAAATCCAACAGTGTATTATGCAATGTATTACTAACTTAAAACTTAACAGTAGAACAACAAACAAATATAAAGAACAAAAGATTTATATTATAAAGAAATGAAACCGACAAGAGTTCAAACAACTAGTTAAGTATTATTCGCCTTGCAGGCTACAATAATCATTCATATAAGCCAACCAGGCCACAATTATATAAGCCGACAAGGCTTCAGACATTTTCAATATATTCAATATCAAGTTAGGGCAAGCCATTGCTTACTTGAGAAGTAGAATTTCGACGAAAATTATGGAATCACACCCTTGAGAATTCCACCGTCAGATTTTACAAGCCTGAAATCAAAATTTCACATTAACCACGACACCAATACAAAGTCTTAAGATATGAAATTTACCCTTTTTAATCAATAAAAGGTTAAAAAACGTTTTGCCTTTTAAAATTAGTCAAATAATCATCTAACACTGTAAAAGCACGTCAAAACAAGTTTCAAACTGATATTTATATGGCAATCAAATAATCGCCTATTTAAAATTTTCAAGAAAGGCACTCAGTTTCTAAATCAATCTGTAAAGGACGGTGGGAGAAGAGGCTTCAAACCGATATTCATATGGCAAAACAAGCTTTGTGTGAGACTCTATCCCTTTATAAATCCTACAATAATTGCCTGATTGAGAGCCTTCTCCAATCCAACCATCTACATATGCATCCGAAAATTACCAAATCATCTCAAACAAAATCAGTCCCTAACTATCAATCCCTAAATGCAGTTCAAAACATTAGATTAACACTTAACAATCAATATTATAACCCCCATTAATTTCATTTTCAGAGGAAAAACTGTGGAACACTGGAAAAATCGAAAAACTTAATTTACAAAATTAGTAGTCAATACAATAACTCAATAAGTTACCTTGGTCCTCGGAGCTTGGAAGTTGTACTTGGAGTCGGAGACTGGAGTTGGGCTGCTTGCTTGGGCAGAGCTCGAAACTGTGTCTGTGTGTGGTGTTGTGGGAGAGACTGAGAGAGGAAGGGCGAACACGGAGTCGAAGAGGTAGGGCAGAGCTCGAAGGTTGAAACTGTGTGTGGTGGTGGTGGTGGTGTTGTGGTGAGGTGTGAGTCGTGTGACCGTGTGAGAGAGGGCTGGTAGCCGGCGGGGCTAATTCTGCTGTCGGGAGAGAGACGGGGAAGAGTGGAGACGGGAGATTGGAGTGGAGACGGGGGGAGAGTCGGAGACGAGAGTGGAGAAATTAGGGATTTCAAGTTTTGATACAATATTTTTTTTTTCCTTTATATATTTAAAAAAAAAAAAAGTCAAAATCCGGGGGGGGAGGGGGCACGTGACCCCCCAGGTCCGCCCCTGCCCCCCTATATCCATCAGTACCACCACCATAGCTTTACCCATTGCCATATCCTCCACGACTGCCAACATTTCTAAAGCCCCTAGCGCCATCATACAATTGTAGGAGCCGGGCAAATACTTACACAAAAGATATATTTTCCCAAAAAAAAATGTTTGATTTATTTCGATCTCTATTTACTTTATCCATTACACTTTTTCATCTTATGCTCTACATTCTAGTTATTAGTCTTGACGTGGTTGCCGCGTGAGGTACTATTTATTTTAAATGAACTCATCATGCGATGCTCTATGATGCAAAAAATTATAAGCTTGTCATGGCTAACACAAAGAGCACTGTTATTTCAAATGGAATCATACATATCTCCTTGATGGAATCCTCAGTGACATTGAACGGGATTTAGGCATAATGATTAGTTATGATGAGGCTTGGAGAGCCAAGGAGAAGGGACGAATTCTTGTTATGGGTCTGTGGGATGGAATTCATTAACATACCCACGCAAATTCATTACTACCAAGGGTTATACTACATATATACCCAATTTTTTACAAATAGAATTGTACTTACTACTAAATAAGCAAGAAAGATATTCAGATGGCTCCCAACAATTAAAATACTTGTACACATATTGCATATACATATATGCACAACGCACTGTCACGCACACGAACACACACATATTTATATAGCCCTTATTTGGTAGAGATTAAAATCAGATTTTTAGTACAATGACTTGATATTTTAATTCAAACCAAATAGGGGCATATATTTTTAATCTATTGATTTCTGTTTTTGCAGACCCACTTTACGGATCAATAATTGAACTATATTTTTCATAGTTCAGAAAGAGCTCTAGATATCACTTCGAAGCATTCATGCTGTATTACGAAATATGTAATTTGAAATAAAGTTTACTTGAACAATTGACTCAAGGGTGATTGCCAGAAATTAAATTCGAAATCATATTTCTCTTCCTCTTACATCAAGTGTTTGTCTGACCTCAATGATAAACCTATCATATTATTCTATGATTGGTTTCGTAATTATTCGGTATAGTTGAATTTATGTCACACATGAGGTTGAACTATTCCCAAAGAACTGGATGCCAATATATTTGGTTTTTCTTGTAAAGAATTTGATTAATAAAAATGAAGTAGACAATTTTAGTGCTAAGAATCGAACCAAGTTCACACCCATCCAATTTTAGTGCTGAGGTAAAAAGTTGTCGATAATATATTTGAGAAAAAAGAATCGAACCAAGTTCATCGATGATTTTTCTTTTCTTTTCTACCGATACGAAACAGGCTAATTGATAGTAAATATTTATTACTACACATGAAAATGTTTAATTAGTTGTATTTTTAGAATTTTCGATAGTACTTTATTGGTTTAGAATTCCTCAATAACAAGTATTATTGAGCGAACGGGTTAATTACACCAATGGTAAACAACTCTAAACTTGAGTTTCGCTAACAGCTGCATGAATAATTACTTGTTAAAACATTAAGATA
The DNA here is from genome assembly GCA_035079005.1 of Fraxinus americana. Lineage (NCBI taxonomy): Eukaryota > Viridiplantae > Streptophyta > Magnoliopsida > Lamiales > Oleaceae > Fraxinus > Fraxinus americana. The sequence continues at coordinate 10,883,131 of CM068726.1, read as the reverse complement.
AAATTTTAGGTGACGTCATTAAGCCCATGTTTGTCGTAGATTAAAATCAAATTTTAAATAGATTTTGATAAAAATTGATGAAATGTGTGGTTAAAAGGTTGTGGATCCCATAAAACGTGTAATTAAATTAATTATTGACTTTGACTTAAAATTAAAATCAGATTTTAATTTGTACCAGATACGGGATAAATATCAACTTGTGGCCAAATTAGAGATGACAAATTTCCCGTCCCATCCCGCACTGTCCCTGTAGATGGAGCAGTTGATATTGTGGGCATAAAAAAAATTAATCTGATCAATATAAAATCGGTTCTAGTTCGACCTAGTCTGATTTTTAATGTTTCGAAAGTAAATACTAAATATTATGGTATAAATTATTTTATTACACTTTCATGGTTTCTTTCAAGGTGACAAAAATTGTTGATTGTTCGTAGTTTATATAAATTATGATTTAATTAAGAAATCATAAAATAATTTGGGACCGAAATAAGTTCGATTTTATGATTAAAATTAATTGTTGATTTTAATTTAGACTAAATTTTAGATTTTAATATCTAACAAATAGGGCATAATATCTCCCTACAAAAAGAGAGGAGTTCATTTCTACCGTTACCGCTAAATGTTCACATATTGTTCATTAGGCGTCATTTCCTTATTGCCATGACGTCATTGCAATTCGTGTCAACCATGTTATATGTATATTAAGGCTTTGTTTGAGCCTCATTTAAAAAATATATATATATATTTTTTTTTTTAAACTTGCTTCTAACCACACATTCTCCAATAAAATAATTTTACATGTAAATTGAAAAAAAAAATTCTTACTTCTTAACAACACATTCTCGATAAAAATCACTATTCAAAAATATTTTTTCCCAAAATGGGGCTCAAACAAGGGCTATATAATTATGATTTGAATTATGCTGTTTTGTCAGTTGAATTTGACACATTGGTTGACGATGAAGTTGTGGTAAAAATGATCGGATAACATTGTTGACTGATTTTTAAACAGTCAATGAAATTATGTCATGTGGTATTTTTGTTATCTTACATGTCATCCAAAGTATTAGTGTAGCATGATTGTTACGATTTTGCGACTTATTATTTTAGTGAAAATTTCAAAAACATATATGAAATTTCTATAAATTTATTAATTAGGACTTGTTTAGTTGAAAGTCGAAACTATGAAAAATAATCTAACTTTTACATTTCGAAAACTTGAAAATTGTATAATTAATTAACGGCAGAAATTATTAATTAAATATAGTATTTTATAATTTTAGATGTTTTGTACGTATTATTTTAATTATTAAATAAATTTTAGAAAATTTAAAATTTAAAATAATATTAAAAATAAGAAAACATTTTTTTTTATAAAGCTTGAAATTTAGCCTCAACGTCTAGCCACGCTTTATACTTTTTAGAACAATAGTCGACGCTTTACTTGTAACCAACGTTTTAAAATGCCAGCTTAGGCGCACACCTTTTTGTCAAGCGGTACATTTTATTTTGAAATTCAGTCCATCAAAATGCTCTACTACTAAAACTTAAAAAGGAAAATAAGTCTAACAAAATAATTATCCTAGCTCGAACCTCATCCATGAACATAGATTTCTCTGCCCACGAACAAAGTATTATAGATTTGGGATATTTACGATTTAGAGAATTATGCTTTTCTTGGAAATTTGAAAAATATGTATGAAATTTCTACAAATTTCGAAGGTTTGCGTTATTTCCATCTATTAATTAGTATAAAATAATCAAGATATTATTAAAAATAGACATTGCATTATTTCACTTAGGCTCGTAAGATTGGGACTTGACATTCATGTCTTACGCCCCTTTAAAACCTTGCTTATAACAAAGTGTATTACACACATTTTTGACATATTTATACCATCAACGCGATCATGCCACCACCACTACTTGTAACATTCCACCATTGTCACGATCATCGTTGCACATTCATTGTTACACTACCCCCACCATCGAAGCCACCGTCGGCACCACCACCTTCAATGCCGCCACAACTAACCACAAACCAACATTAGTTCTGGAAATAGATATATAATTAGAGGAAGGAGAATATCTACACTATTATCACTAACAACCATTCACTATCGTCGCCATCGCATACATGTTCCCGCCGTCTCTCACCATCACAATAACCACCTTCTAAATGACGTTCATTATCCTCTCCCTATTTTCCCACCCCAAGGGAGGAGTTTGAATCTGCCACCAAGGATGGCATTGACACCTCATACAACGATAGACCGGCCCTCGGTGGTGGAGCCGACAATGGTAGAAGAAGAAAAGTCGAATTCCACGATGTTCCAATGATATCTATAATAATGGTGGCAGATTGGTTGTTTGTGTGCGTTTTACCGTATATGGAGAATTAATTCAATCGATAGTAAATGTAGATCTTTTTAAAGATTTTAGAGTGTTAACGTAATTATCCATAGAAGCAAAATACTTTTCAAAAAAGAGTAATAATATTCATAACTGGCGATATAATATTTAAATGATATTAATTGATTTGTTACCTTATTAAGATTTCAATCAATTAAAGCAATCAAAGCCATGTTTAGCCTCCATTTTATATAATTCATTTTCCCCCAAACTTATATTCAGTAGCACATTTCATTATCAACTTCTATTAAAAACTTTAAAAAATATAGTTTTTAACTAAATCAAACATGGACTAAACGGTGTATCATAGCTCGCCGATAAACCCTGCATGAATTACTATTTCAAAAAGTAGAGCTTGGTTTGTGACCCACATGTCCTGTTCGTGGCCACTTTTTTATGTGTTAGTCCAACCCAAACTGACCCTAAGCTACCTGTCCAATCCAAATTCCATTCGATCCGAATGCCGAGTGATAGAATTTGTATAAAGCGGGTCACTACGCACGACTCGTTCTTCCCATATCTGACGGAAACTACAATATAAAGTTTCCACCAACAGACTCTCCGTCTTCTAAGCAAATACCCTCACTATACCGTCATTTCTTCATACCATTTTCATCTCTTCACAGTAACTTCACGCACACAAAAATGTCTTCTTCAGGTGCAACGCCGGGGCGATTGGCCTCCGAATACAGCGAAGTTCAATCTAGCCGCCTCAAAGTGACACTCCCTTTGCCGTCGGTTTTAAAAACCGCCTTCGAAATCGTGGATGGCCCCCCTAGTTCCGCCGCTGGAAATCCAGGTTTGTTTTGTAATAAACATCTCATCTACTGTTTCTCTTGCATGTATTTCGTGTTCATGTTCTGTTAGTAAATCAGTCCGTCTGTATATTTGTTTCTTTTGATACATGTCGATCTCCACTCTCCCGCTCAATTAACCTGGTGTTTACGTGTATGTTATCTGTAAAATAGGGAATAATGATGCCGATGCACGCACATGCATCTGCATTTGTATGTCTAGATTCCCGGATTATGATAGAATACTGTGCCTATAATACTAATTGAGTCACGATCAATTACTATAAAATGGTTTATAGATGATTCCATCGATTAGAATTGAGGAGCAAGTGAAATGAGGGAAAACATTGATGCTATGGGGTGCTTTAACAATATTTAGTGCGTGAAGCTTGACATTTCCCCACTGGGTGTGCGCGTGGAGGGAATGGGTGTAGAGTCAGCCAATGCCCCACCACGCCATCAGATCCACCATTGCTAGACTGATCCTTAAAAGTGAGGGAGGCAGGCGTATAATGTTGCCTTGTTTAAATGTGTACGGAATTAAATAGAAAAATGTATGCATCTAGCATGGAAATGTTGATGTATTCACTAATATGATATCAATAGATGAAATTGCAAAGCTTTTCCCAAACCTCTTCGGGCAACCATCAGCATCGCTGGTGCCTGGTGATTCGTCTGGAGCTGCTTCTAATCAGAGCTTAAAGATTGGTGTTGTGCTTTCTGGAGGACAGGCTCCTGGGGGACATAATGTCATATCTGGGCTCTTTGGTGAGTTATTTGATTTTCTTATTTTTGAATTACGATTGTAGAATCTGAGTTTCAGTTTTATTCCAGTTTGAGTGTGCTATTTTTCTTGCTCTGGCTCTAGATTATTTGCAGGAACGAACAAATGGTAGCACATTATATGGTTTTAAGGGTGGCCCAGCAGGGATAATGAATTGTAAATATGTCGAATTGACAACGGACTATATTTATCCTTATAGGAACCAGGCAAGAATTCTTCATTGATTTCTTTAGCTTCACGAAGTTCTGATACAAATGGCTTTTCCAGTGATCTTATTCGATTGTATACTAGCTTATTCATTCAATAGATGTACATATGTGACAGGAAATAAAAGAACTATGTTCTTGCAGTTTGTAGATATTCAAACAGGATTATAGAAGAGAACTTAGTTATTACATCAAAGAATTATTTTTTATCTTTCAATGAATCTAGAGAGTTCCACTTCCTTGTATGGCAGTATGTTTTTTATAACTGTTCCTCTTTCTAACAGGGTGGCTTTGATATGATCTGTAGTGGGAGAGACAAGATTGAAACCCCTGAACAAGTACATTTATTTTTCTTAAGTTCCATGTATTCTAAGCATTATCATTACGAATTTTCACCATGAATTCTGACCTTTCAGTTTAAGCAAGCTCAAGAAACAGCAAAAAAGCTTGATTTAGATGGACTTGTTGTCATTGGGGGTGATGACTCGAACACCAATGCTTGTCTTCTTGCTGAGAATTTTAGGTAAATATTTTTCTCACTAGATCTTATTTGTTTCTCTTGTGACCTCCTTATAAACGTTTTCATTGATAAACCATTGCAGGGGAAATAATATGAAAACTCAGGTTATTGGATGTCCTAAGACAATTGATGGTGACTTAAAATGCAAAGAAGTTCCCACGAGTTTTGGTTTTGACACAGCATGCAAGGTGGCCATAATTTCAATGGGGTTTTGTATTTTTTGGCCTCTTTTTCTTATTATTATGCAATCAACTATGTTGCTTGTTGTTTTTAATTTTGCTATTTTGTCACCTTGCATTGGTGGGTTCCCTTTATTGAGACAAAATTTCGTAAGAGTAATGATTTCGTCAAAATCCCCTTGTTTCTTGGTTTTCTCTGTGTACTTTTTTATTTTGTAATGCCATTAGGAAGTTTGTTTTATATGTGATGAACTATACATTGATTTAGGCTTTTGATTGCTCATTTTGTAATTTTTTCAATCATAGCGTTAACTAGATTGCTATGAAATGGAATTTCTTTCCATTTTTTCAACCAGGCAAGAGACTTAACTCGTTCCTATTCTGAGAATGCAGATATATTCAGAAATGATTGGAAATGTTATGACAGATGCTCGTTCAACTGGAAAATATTATCACTGTAAGTGCACATATAGTTTCTGATGACTTTTATTCTGTCTTGGCCAATTTTCATTGATTGACAATCCCTCTTTGATATTTATTTTAGTCGTGAGGCTTATGGGCCGAGCTGCGTCTCACATTACATTGGAGTGTGCTTTGCAGACTCATCCAAATGTTACCATTATTGGTGAAGAGGTACTTAGTTATTCTTTCTCATATATGTGTGGTAATTTGTTGACCGTAATAGACTTATTACTTTCTGAGCACTTAACTTCTAGCCATATTTGTGGAACTCTTACTTTGCTACTTCTTATGTGAAATTGTTGGTGCAATACAAATTTGCTCATATATGGCATAATTCTCCTCATATAACTTGTGTGTCGCATATAAGAAAATTTCCACATGTATTGCTTTGCTCCCATGGATATCGACTACAAAATTTTATGTAATTACAGACAAGGTTTGTCTTGCTGCAGGTTGCAGCCCAGAAGCAGACTTTGAAGAGCGTTACAGATTATATTACGAATGTGATTTGCAAACGTGCTGAAGTTGGATACAACTATGGGGTCATCCTTATACCAGAAGGCCTGATTGATTTTATCCCTGAGGTTTGTGCTCTTACTTTGAGCCATGTTCTTCCTTTAGAATGATAGTATATGTATAATTGTTGACATCAATTTCCTCATTTTGCAGGTGCAGCAGCTTATTTCAGAGCTTAATGAAATCCTTGCTCATGATGTTGTTGATGAAGGTGGAATGTGGAAAAAGAAACTTAGGAACCAATCTCTTCAGCTCTTCGAATTTCTGCCTCAAGCAATTCAGGAACAACTACTACTAGAAAGAGATCCTCATGGAAATGTTCAGGTACTTTATGCTATTTGTACTGTTGTCAGTTAATAATACTGAAGATTAATGACTGGCACCTCCGTTCTTCTAACTAGTTAATTTGCTCTCTTTGTTTAGGTTGCTAGAATAGAAACAGAAAAAATGCTTATCCAAATGGTGGAAACTGAGTTGGATTCCAGAAGGAAGCAAGGTTTATATAATAAAGAATTCAAGGGACAGTCTCACTTTTTTGGGTAATTATTAACTTTTGGCCTGTTTTTAGGTTCAAACATAGAACGTCAAATTCCTACCTCCCTGGGTATCCAAAAAAAAAAGGAAAAAAAAAAAAGAAAAATAGGAGGTATAATTGCTAATTAATTCTTGGTGTCATTTATTTTTTCTTTTAACAGTTATGAAGGTAGATGCGGGTTGCCTTCAAACTTTGACTCCAACTACTGCTATGCATTGGGTTATGCTGCAGGTGCTCTCCTTCAGAATGGAAAGACTGGCCTGATTTCCTCAGTTAGTGTTTTTTTTCCTCGACATAATTCTCTTATACATGTTCTACTCAATTTTTATTTCACATAATTCTGCCGTGTGCAATACTTTAGTTTCCAACACCAATAATCATATAATTTGTTATGCCTTAGTAATTTATGCAATGACATATGATCCAGGTGGGGAATTTGGATGCTCCAGTTGAAAAGTGGACTGTAGGTGGAACAGCATTGACTTCTCTGATGGAAGTGGAGAGGAGACATGGTATTTTTCCTTTTTATTTTCTTTCTATATTATTTTTAGATTTCACTGCCAAAGCGACTCTCCATTTGTTATGCACTCAATTCTTCTCTGTTCTATAATTGTAAAAATTAATATTTGTGCAGGGAAATTTAAACCTGTGATTAAGAAGGCAATGGTGGATCTTCAAGGTAATTAATATTGTATTTGACACAGTGCTAGTAAACATTTTATCTTTTTTTTTTTCCTAGGGCTGGTTTTTGAGCTCCAATGTTTAACACACTTCTCTAAAATCCCAGCTGCTCATTTCAAAAAGTTTGCATCCATGAGAGATGAATGGGCCCTGAAGAATCGATATTTCAGTCCAGGTAAATGTAATAACAGTTTAATCCTGCTTTTGAATCCAATTTTGCAATGCTCCTTTGGCAAAATTTCTTTGTATATCCTATATTAGCCAAATGAAATTACTTCGGAAATCCCTTACGCACTTGGTATCATTTTATCATCTTATACATAAGTAGGGAATGCTACATACAATTCTTGGTAGTTTTTCTCTTGTAATATGCACGTGTGACTCTCTCCAGCAAAGAGAAGTCATATTTCCTCCTACTTTGGTGCATTTTTATGAGAGAGAGACTCATTTTCCGATTGAGCTTATAGGAATTTTTATTCTTTTTGTAAAAACTGCCCTATGGAATCACCCTTATGATGAGAAGTAAAAAACTCCTTTAGGATTTTATTACTTTGGGATTTCATTGAGGAAAGCAAGAGAAGGGAGGAGGTTCTATTTATATACCTACACCTGCTACTCCTGCTCAAGCGATTTTCAACTCTTGAGCAATTGTAGGTTGAATATATTAAAACGTTACGCTGAAATAACCCATTTTTTTCCCGAAAATAATGATAATTTGGAAACTTGTTAGATATATCAGATTTGCATGCTTTGACTTGTGTCAAATATTTTAACAGGTCCTGTTCAGTTCATTGGCCCGACATCGAATGACATCAATCACACTCTAATGCTGGAACTTGGTGCCCAGGCTTAGAATTTCAGTCGGATTCCTCCCCCCCTACTTGGTGCATATGTACAATTCTCTTAATAAGATATATTGATGCAAGATTTACAGAAAGATGTGTGCATGTAACACTAATTTCTCGAAGAGTTAAAGTTTTGTTTGTGCATGTGCTGGGATTACCTCACTATTTTATCTGTCTTGATGTGGATTTTTGTACACAAAATATAAGCTTAGGGTGTGATCTATGGTCTTTATTAATATATAAACCTTATTAAAATGGGAAAATCCAGTCTTGGTAGATGGAGCTGAACAAGAAAAGGAGAATTAAATATTTGTCAATTAGACAATCTATGTGATTTGTGGTTGGTCCATGTTCCATTTTGCTTACCTTGTAGCCCCCGTTTGGTCCCCATTATTGGAAATTGTAACTTTTGGTATATGATTTTTTTTGGAGAATGTATGGTTGAAAAAAGAGGGAAAATTTTCAATTCTAATATTATTTGTAGAAGATCGTGCGGTTAAAAATAAAAGAGAGAATCATAATTTTTTGGAATAACGGGCCAAAACGGATTTCTCTTCATTTTGTAACCATTTGAAAGTCAAGATCCTATTTATCACGCCACCCATAGAAAATGACTCGAATGTTAGCGTTACAGAGGGCTAAATACTTATTTTATCCTTAAGGTTAGGTTACCTATATATCGGGAAATACAAGCAAATGACCCAAATTCAAAGTTAAAATTCCAAACTAACCCCAAACTAACCCATTTCACTATTCAAATATATAAACTACCTAAAATACCCTTAATATAAAAAGTTTCAAAATAAGTTATTTTAGTCCTCATAACTTTAATTCTAATTTTGGATTCGACAAAATTGTTTGCCCCTTGCAATAAAAATTAACTTTTCTTCACCATCAACTCTTTCCACCTATCTTGAGCCGAAAAAATTTGATATTGATTAATAATTTTATTTTTGAATTTTTGCATTTTAGGTCCAATAAAAATGGTATCAGAGCCCTATATCTTGAGGATTTAAAGACATTAGAGAATGGAAGATAATAACGAAATTTGCATAGGATGGTACGTTAACAATTCTACTGAATATTTAGATACTGATAGTTATATTCAACATCTTGTTAATAAATTTGATTAATAAAATAAAAGACTCCGATAGTTTTAAAATAAAGAAAAAATTTGAAAAGAAAATTACTTTTCTTTTAATAGATTTTGATGAAGTTTTAGACGAAGACATAGGATATCTTGTTAAAATGCCTATTCTTATAGAAATGAAAACTTTAAAAAGAATACAAAGGGTTCTTAATAATGAAATTATGAGAATTGAAGAATTAGATACCTAAGGATCATGGAAATAGAAAATTCAGAAAATATAGAAACTGAAGTATACGAAGGAGTAGAGGGATATGCCTTAAAAGGAAAATTTGATTGGGAAAAATTTAGAAAAATTAATAGAGCAGAATTAAGTCTAAAACCACCAGGAGAAAATAAATTATTCAATATTTTAGGATCAGCCTTTAGAAGAAAAAAAGTTAGTCATTAATGAATATCATGAAATAGAAAAAGCCATAGATATTAAACATACACAAGGAAAAATAAAATTAAATCTTATAACAAAAAGAAATATTAATGAATTCCTAGGAAAATTAAAACAAGAAAAACGAGATAAAATATCTTATGTTTACCTTGGGAATACAAATAATAATAAAATCATGTTTTAAAGAAGGAATTAATAGTCCTATAATACTTAATTTACAAGATGAAAGATGTATAAGCTGAGAAAATGGAAATTTAGGAATAGTAAAAGGAAATTTAGCCTATAAAAAATTAAAATTTACTTGTTATCCAAGATATTGCGTACATATAAATGATAAAAATTTAGATGATTGTCTTAGTCTACATTTTAAGATGACTAATAAAATATTAAAAGATGATAATAAAGTTTTTACTATATTATATCAAGGATTATATTGTTATACAAATAGTAATTATGGAAATATATATAAAGAAAAACCTTTTATAGAAATTGACGAAGAATTTAGGGATATAGGTGAAGCAATCTTACCAAGAGAACAAGACATAGAAGAAATAGAAAATTTTGAGATAGGACATGATGATGCTATAAGTATTGATCAACCTATAATACCAAAACAAATAACATATAAAGAAAATAAAATAATTATTGGAAATAATACAAGTAAGACATAGTATTTCAAAAATAATACAAAGTAAAAATAATAGTGTTTATGGAATTAAAGGAAAGTTTTTTAATGGAAATAAATGGATAACTGAAATTAAAATACTTATTGATACCGGAGCAAGTCAGAATCATATTTGCTCTCTTATTGATGAAGGAATTAAAAAGAAAAAAGTTGAACCTTATAGTTATAGAGATTTTGAAGGAAAAATAAACTCTTGTGATATCATAGGACAAATTCAAATTAAATTAGGAAATTTATTATTAAGCATAGAATGCTATATTGATAATAATATGAATTTTGATGAACATCCAATATTATTAGGAAATTCATTTTTAAATAGTCTTGATAATTATAAAATAGACAAGGAAGGAATTCTTATTACACATCAAGGAATAACTACATATTGCCCTAAAGAAAAATGAGTAGAGAAATAAAATTCCCAATAAGTGTATATATACAAATAACTGTATTTGAATCAAAAATAACTACTTGTGCTCTAATTGATACAGGAGCTGAGATAACTGTCTTTAAAGAATTTTTATTATCAAAGTGGATAGAAAATAAACAACAATTAACTTTACAAGGAATAACTGGAGTAAGAGAATCTTTAAAATATAAAAATGAAAATATAGAAGTTATAATAGGATCTAAAATAGTAACCATAAGAAATGTTTACCAATATAATATTAATGATTGTGATATTATTCTTGGAAATGACTTTCTACAACAGTTTAGTCAATATAGTCAAAATATTTATACTATTCAATTAAAAACACCATGTGGACATTTACTAAAAATTGCTAGAGAATTTAAACCATTCCGAGTTCACCAAATTTCAGTGGTGAAAAAATAGAATTTATACCAAAATTACTCAATTATTCAATCAAAACAATTACTCTTGATCAAATAAAAGATCTTTTAGCTAAAAATTATAATGAAAACCCACTTGAAAAATGGGAAAAATCAAAAACAACAGCTAAAATAGAACTATTAGAACCAACAATCATTATTAGAGTCAAACCTATGCTCTATAATCAAGAAGATAAGGAAGAATTTCAAATACAAATTCAAGAACTTCTTAATCAAAAACTTATAAGGAGAAGTAATAGCCCTCATAGTAGCCCAACTTTTATGGTTAGAAATCATTCGGAAATAAAAAGAGGAAAACCTAGGATGGTAGTAAATTATAAAGAACTTAATAAAAACACTAAGTTTGATGGATATTATTTACCAAATAAAGAAGTATTAATAAATATAGCTAAGAATAAAAAATATTATTCAAAATTTGATTGTAAATCTGGATTTTGGCAAATTAAACTAGAAGAAAATAGTATACCATTAACAGCATTTAGTACTCCTCAAGGACATTATGAATGGTTAGTTATGCCATTTGGATTAAAAAATGCACCACAAATTTATCAAAGAAGAATGGATGAAGTCTTTAAAACTTATAATTTTCTTATTGTTTATGTTGATGATATACTTGTTTGTTCAGAAACATATGAAGATCATCTTAAACATCTTAGAATTTTTGCTACACTCTGTTCAAAAGAAGGTATAATACTTAGTCAGAAAAAAGCAGAAGTAGCAAAACATGAAATTGAATTCTTAGGAATGATAATAAATAGTGATGGAATAAAATTGCAACCTCATATTTCAGAAAAAATAATTTTATTTCCTGATAAATTAGAAAATAAGCAACAAATTCAAAAGTTTTTGGGTTGTCTTAATTATGCTGAAAGATTTATAGAAAAACTTGCAGAAAAAAGAAATAAACTTCAGAAACTATTAAGAAAATCAAATAAATTAGGTTGGAATGAAGAACATACTCTTTGTGTTAAAAATTTAAAAGAAAATTGCAAAAATTTACCTAAACTTAGACTTCCTGATGAAAAAGATAAATTAATAGTTCAAACCGATGCTTCAGATTTATATTGGAGTGCTTTATTAAAAACTGATTTAAATGAAATTTGCAGGTATACTAGTGGAACATTTAATAATGTCAAGTAAATTATTCCACCAATGAGAAAGAATTATTGGCAGTAGTTAAAGGAATAAACAAATTTAAAATGTTTTTGTTACCTAAGGAATTTATTGTTCAAACTGATAATACACAACTAAACGGACTAGTAAATAATAAATTACCAAATTCTCCCCAACATAGAAGGTTACATAGATGGCAAGTGTTACTATCTTTTTATAATTTTAAATTTGAATATATTAAAGGAAAAGATAATTTATTTGCTGATTTCTTGAGCAGGAATCATGAATATGGAAAAGATTGAAGCATTTACAAAGGAATTACAAGATCTTCTAACAGATTTTAATGCAGATTATCTTGCTGTTCAAGAAGATCATCTTGATATTCGACAAACTTTGTGTGATTTATCAAGCAAAGTTGTTGAAAGTGGGAAAAAGATTGAAAAATTGAATGATAACAAAGAAAAAATAGTTGAAAAATTGTCAGAATGTTTAGACTTTTTTGCAAATTGTAGCCAGGATTATCCTCCTTTAAAAGGTGAATACAGCCAAAAGGCTAGTCATATCCCATTTCGGGAGATTAATACATCCACATCGAGTGGAGAATCAAAATTTAAGAGAAATGACTCTCTTACCTCGCAAGAGGAAAAAGTCATAAAAAAGGGTCCACAACAACTACCTGTCAGTATGGACAAATTGTTGGAAAAATTTACAAGTGGAAAAGGAGCCGCTGAGTCTAGTACTCAAACATCCTTATCAAAAGGCCCATTGGAACGACCCTCGTTATCAGTGAATTCCAAGAAGATAAAAAATCACCAATTGGTGACCTTAAATCACCAAAGGGAATAATTGCTACTCATCATATCAGAGCTAATCTACATCCAATAGAAAAGGAGTATTATGAATTCTCAGAATGGGTATATAATGTCAGAGAAGGAAGTTCTCTATATTTGACAAACTTCCAACGGCGATTTATCCAAGGATCAGCGGTTCAAGGAGCAGATCCTAATATTGTTCGAAAATTGGCAGCATTTGGATTTTTAGATCGACTCTTCCCAGGGATAGATCTAAAAGAAATTGAACAATTTGACAAAGAATTTGTTAATTGTGTTAAAAAATTCAGCGATAAACAACCGATTGAACTGAGATTTTATACGATTAGTCCTGAATATAAAGAACCAGAGTGGTATGGAGAACATCATCTCATCACAATTCGGAAAAATAATGGAAATCCACTCAAGGAGATTCAGATTTTTAAAGAATTGCCCACTATTAATAGAAAATGGATGATTTACAGACGAGCTCTCGGAATAAAATCTGTCTGCTCAACAATGCAGTTCTTTTATGGAGAAAGATACATGGTCTATGGTATGAGTAATAATTGGATCCTTATCTCAGAGGAGATAAAGAATCAAAAATTCTTGAAGAAAAATCAGGAATTATGAACGATCAATTTTCGGAAGTGAAGAATGCATTAAAGAAGCTCGCCGACTTATGGGACACATCCACAAGTAAAGGACGATCAAGAAAAACGTGACCGACACCATGTGAACTTTGAAGATAAGAAGACAAATTGTCAAGCCTGGAATCAAAAGAAATTGCCGACACTGGAATAAAGACAACCAACAACCACTTTTAATATTTTCAACCACATTTGAAATTATTGTACTTCTTACTTTTGTGTTGTAAAAATCTGATTGGCCAGAAGCTTCTCGGTGAAGTGCGAGCCTTTCTATAAATTGAGACCCTTCTCATTAGAAAGGATCATCGAAAATTAGCCATCTGAAATCTCATCCGGAACTACCATCTAAAACCTTCAACAATGATCTTTGTAATCATTCTCTTTAGAGAGTAGAAACCACTCTTCGGAGTATCAATCTCTGTAAAAATCTTTGTATAATAGCTTTCAAGCTATCTTCAGATCAATAAAATTTTTGAGTTTGAAATAAATCTTTTATTACGCTTTGAGTGTTGTTCTACACAGTGAGTCTGTTTGAGAGTTTTGAGTGCCTTTGTGTCCATTTTTGCTGTGATGCTGTCGGACTTTGGCCAACTCTTGTGACGAAGGTGACCAGGAACATATAACATTCTTGCTATTTGGCGAAGCGTGGTAAGGCCCTTATTTTAAGCTACAAGAAAATTTATTGTCTGAAAAGTTGCATGAAAATTATTATATAAGAATTTTTATGAGATTGTTTACTTTGAAGAACTTTTATCATGGAAAGTTACGAGTTTTATTATAGATCTGTACCTTTTAGATATACTAATAGTATTGATTATAGTCACATGATAGAAATTCCGGAAACTTATGATAGTTATACTAGAGGAATAAATTTCATAAAAAGAGATAGTAGATATTATGAAAAATGCCTTACAATTGTATCATTTGGATTAAAAGAAAAATTGCCTAAAGAAATAATAAAAATGATTATATTTTTCTGGTTAGATAGTGAAAATAGTGAAAGAACTTTTGAAACTACAGAGCATGTAAGTTATAATGAAGTTTCTGAATTATATGATTTTGATCTTAGTTTTGACGATATAGAATAAAAATATGCCTGGAATAACTAGAAAATTTTGTGATAATAAAATAAAAATTTTAGAAGAATGATAATAACTCGACAATAATCGTAGAGAAATAGAAAGGGAAATTTCTAATTGGAATAAAATTAAAAGGGAATTATTAAGAAATGAAATTACAAGAGAATTAAGAAGAGAAGAACAATTTAGAAGAGAAATAAGACAAATGATAAATAATATAATAATTAATTCCTTAAATATACCAGACTAATATGAGTTTACCAACAAAAATAAGATTTGATAAACAAGAAATAGAAAATATTAGATTACCAATAGGAAGCTATCAAACTAAAAAATGGAATACAACTCTGTTTCAACCTTTAAGCTCATGGGGAAATACAGATGAATGGTTAAATATGACTACAAATTGGACTAATGCATTTTTATGGCAACAATTAGGACAATTAAAATCTAAAGACGTAGAAGCTATAGACGAAATAAATAATATAGATCCAAAAGATGAAATAGCTAAAGAAAGGTTAGAAGTTTTAAGCAAAAATATGTCTAAACAATTTAATAAAATAAAAGAACAAATTAATAATTTAGAAATACTTGATGAAGCTAAACTTGAAGAAATTCAAAATCGAATATCAAAAATTGCACAGAAAAATAGTATTAATAAAATAGCAACTTTAGAAGAAAAAGTAGACATTATTAATTATAAACTTGATATTTTATTAAATAAATTAGGATTTGAAATTGAAAAACCATCTTATAAAAAACCTAAAATATGAGTATGAATGATAAAATTAATTTAATTGAGAAAAATATAAAAACAATTGATGAAAAAATAACTAGAATTGAAATAGTCTACGAAGAAGAAAAAGAAAGACTACAAAACAACTTTTTAAGAATAGAAAATCTTTTAAATAGAATAATAGAAAATCTAAATAAAGAAAAACCATTTAAACCAGATTATACTAAAGAACTTAAAGAAGTTAGAAAGAAAATTGAAAAATATGAAGAATTAATACAACTTAATGGAGGATTAAAAGAAGATATAGAAAAATTATTGATTGATCTTAGAAAGCAAGAAGAAAATCTTATAGAAAAAGAAGAAGGAAAATTAATTATAGAAGAACAATGAACGAAGAAATGGAAAATTTAATATTTGACTTAGAAGACTTAAAAATTTGTGAAGAAATAACTAAAAATCATATGGTTGGAAAAACAGGAGGACCACGAGCGCTAAACAAGAAGAATATGGAGAAACTAGCACACTAGATATGAAGCAGAAATAGACCCTAGAAGATATGTTAATACAAAAGTAGATTTTAGAACTACCAAAGAAAGAATGTATAGAGATCAATTTAAACCAATTTTAAGAGAATCAAACCCAATGAAAATTGCAGGATCATATTTAAATTTAGATTGTGAATTAGATGTTAGAAGAGCTATAAGTGAATGGAGTACCAATATGATAGCACACTTTAATTATAATCGCAGTAACACAGATAATAAAAATAGAACTGAATATTTATTAGCAACATTTAAAGGAAATGTATTTAATTGGTATAGAGGATTAGAAGAAACAACAAAAGGTATTTGGAAAGATAGTATTGAAGCAGGATTTGGAATTAGTATAATAGAAGGAATAAATAGAGTTGCTACAAGAATTTATAGAGAATTTGCTGGAGAAGATTGGGTAAATGAAAGTACTAAAGCTAGATTAGAAGAAATAGAAGATGCTAAAAATAGAATGGAACATTTACAAATTTGTAATATGTGTTATCTCAATGAATATTGTTGCGAATATAGTAAATATTATTATATGATGTTTGGAAGTGGAGCTGATAATAATTATTATAAGGAAGTTTTTATTAGAAAATTACCACCACCATGGAATAGTTATTTTCAAAATAAGATTAAAGAAAAACAATTAGGAAGAAATGAAGAAGGATATACATTAGGATTTATTATAAGAACTATAAAAGACGAAATAAGTACTATGTGTAGTAATCAAATGATTTATAAACAATCAGGATTTATACAAGATAGAATTTGTTGTAGAGATACCGAAGTACTGTGAAATTGGGGATGTTATGATTATAAAAGAAAAAGAAAAATAAAACCCAAGAAATATAAAAAATATAATAAATTTAAAAAGAAATATTTTAAACCAAAAAGAAAATATTTTAGAAGAAAATATAAACCTTATAATAAAAAACCATTATATAAAAAACGATGTAAATGTTGGAATTGTAATGAAGAAGGTCATATTAGCACTGAATGCCCAAAAAAGAAAGTTAGAATATTAATTACGGACTTTGAACAAATTAGAGATGAATGTGAAGAAGTTGATATTGAAGAAATAGAAGTAAATGAAGAAATATTTGAAGAAAAATCAGATTTAGAAGAAACGTCTAGTGACGATGAATAAAAACAAGAATAAAACTAATTTCGAAAAAATTATAAGGATTGAGGACTTGATCTGCAATAAATGACCCATATCATTAAGGGTAAAACTGACTTTTTAACAAAAAACTTAAAAAGCCACTATTCATAGGTCATTTTGCAAAATGTCCCCCTATATATCAGGCTAAATTGCCATATGTCATTCGTTGTATGTCCTCTTTGTTCAACTAAAAAATTAAATTTAAATTCAAATTGAAATTAGCATTTAATTTTAATGAAATTCACTTTTTTTTTTTATTATGCATTTCATCAACTTTTATCGAAATTTAATAAAATTTTGGTTTTTACCTAAATAGGGGCTAATTTTATTTTTGACAGAGTGGGTGGGTTAGATAGAAGTACTGGTCATAGTTAAAAGATAATTATTTTGAAAGTAATTTTATTGTTTAAAATTTTTCCAATTTATTAATATTTTAGTCATAAATTATATTCCTGCTAGGTAGGTGGCGAATTGGGGGCTATTAATTAGTATTAAAGGATAAGAATATATACCTACAAACTACTAAAAATAAATAAAACTGTCATTAAGGATTTTAATTAATCCCAAAGTGGTCCAAAACTAGCCTATCGATTTTAGCTAGATGGATGCTGGTTAACCAAATTTAGAGCCGTCTCCTAGTCGATAAACGTTTTTTTTTTTTTTTAGAGATATGATTTATAGTTCATCATTTTTAATTCTTTCAAACGGGTTGGAGTTTCTCAATCCATATTGAGACTTGAGAGAATAAAAAATAAATGGCCTCAAATCGAGGCAATTTTTAGCTTATTGTCGACTTTCCTAACAATTATAGCTGTCGATTTAGCGTATTAGCCTATGTTCGACACATGTTTCTTACTTTTCATAAACATTTCGAAAGATCCATAAATATTATCTATCTATGCACCAATCAATTCTATTTACACACTTTCAAAACTGTATATAAACAGTAATCCTCAAGTAAATTTATTTTCAATTATTCAATACACTACCTTGGGTTAAAATTTAACCTCGAGTAAATTTAGATATCAAACTTCAATGCTCTATAGTCTTGACTGTGGCCCCCACCTGCCACCAGTCACCATGGTAGCTGTTGAGTTTAATACAATGTTAGGCAAGAATCAGATGGCTTTCCTCAGCCATTTCACCGTTGCTTGGTGACCTGTGACATCCACCCCAATCCTTCATTATGACACGTTAAATATTGTATATTGTATAATACTGAACATTAATAAAAACGAAAAAAGAAGATAAATTCTTGTTTATATTATAACACGGTTAAATATACTATAAGAGCATGTTTAGCACCCGACCACAGGGTGTATATATGCATCTATTAGAACATTTTCAATTATGGTGTAAAATAAATTTAAATTATGATTTAGACATTTAAAGTGGTCAGAAATCTCTCCAATGGAGAGATGCATATGAAATGCATATTACGTTTTGAAAGTTGATAATTCAACCCTAAAATCACCTAATAGGTGAATAACGCGTAATTAAAATTATTAATTTAAAGTAAACAGGTCACTTTTTTATTGTGCTAGATGTTTAGTCAATCAAGTTAAGTTATACTATGTTGGATTGCTACAATAATAAATAAAGTAGTAAATAACACAAGATTTTTTGATGAAGAAAACTCTTAATTGGGTAAAAACTTCGTGACCAAATCAGTAGTTTTCACTAAGACAATAAAAACTTACAATATGATCTAGTCTAGAAAATCCATGAGACTCGTTGATCTAATTCCTGCAATTTTCAAGACCCACGGGAATGTGCTTTACTCACACATGCTCTTGATCTACTGGAATTGTCTATTTCATGTGGATCATCAAGAATACCTTGTTCTTGTACTCTTCCTGTGCTTGCGATCCAACATTTCTCATTCTTCAGCAACCTCTGAAAGCTATTGATAAAGTATATTCCATGTTATATATAAGAAGTGGCTGTTTTCGATTATATGAACTTGACGTTTTCCCTACTCGTGGTTGATTGATCTCACGAATCAAATGTTTAATCTGAATTTTTGGATGTGTTCTTGAATCTTAGAATGCTGTTATGAGAATGAAATATAATGATCAACCACCCCCAAGAACATAATGAGCATTGAGTATTTATAATATGAGGTATTTAAATAGTATAGGATAGACAGAACTCTTAAAAAACTCAAACTAGAGCTTCACGTATAACATTGTCACTCGAATGCCAGGTTAGCAACGGCGAGCGAGAGGTGTGTCATTCGAGTGAGAGGCGAGCGACAATGATTCTGCTTTGAATGCTCGAGCATCAGTTTGGGGACAGACTATCGTAAAACTGGCGACTCCTTCTCCTTGTTCCATACTCGAACTCAAAGATTCATAGTTTTATCTGTACGACTCTCCAAAAGACTCATTGACTTTTACAACTCTTTTATAACAATCATTTTCTTTTATAATGATCTTTTTGTCTAAAGAATTATCAATACAATATAAGCCCTAACAATCTCCCCATTTGACATTCTGTGATAAAAGTATACAATACAAGTTAAGGAAGTAAAAACAAATTAATTTACCCAAATTCAAACTGAATGTATGTTTTTTGCTTTCCTTGAAAAACTTATTTTCTGAAATCAATAACTCAAATATCAAGTGTAAAAGTAAGTGGTACATGAAATGTAACAATTGAAACAAATACTCATAAATATGCTACCTTAATTGAGAAGTAATATTAATGTTAATCAAAACATCAACTCAAATATTAATATCATAAAACATTTAAATTCAAAAAAGCTAACAATTGAAATACTATCAACTCTTCCAATACTATCATGAAATAATATCGTCTCCCCGTTACTGCAAACTCTCTAAAATTCAATTAAATTAGACAAAAAATGCCCATTTCATATCTTCCCATTTTGTTACAAATGACGAACGAGACTACATCAACAATATATAATAACTCAAAAATGCACTTGATAGCATGCACAACTATAATCAATGATCAACAAACTTTTCCATATACTCAATTCAAGTCTAAATGGAGTAAATTGTATAAGTGACTCATGTGTGTAAAATGACACTAATTCCTTGTGATCAAGACTACAAACCTTAAATTTGTGAAAGAACATGATAAACATCATTGTTAAATAAATGTATTCCCATAATAATGAAAGTCAAACCAATAATGCATATTAAGACCTATAAATGAAACTCATTTTTCATGTGTATTATTCTTTCCTCCCCCTAACTTTGTGCACATATATATATTTTCGCACAATTTCTATTTTTCTTTTTAATCTCATCATTTTTCTTTTTAATTTTTTTATATTTTATGTACAAACTCTTCTCTATTAAGCGACTAAGATGATCTATATGACAAGTTTTCGATTGATGACTTCAAATCAATTGACCATAAGGCATCAGATTATGAAAAATCCCCCGAACTTAATTGCTCGAGTTAAATAGAGTTTGAAGAAGAGTATAAGATGAAATATTTTTTTTATTTAAAGGAATATAATAGAGTTTGGGTCTACTAAATTAAGGTCAATCCATATTCAATGTCACTTTACCAACAGATGACAACCATCTCAAATCTCACACACACAGTCAAGACTTAATCACATGATCAATGTGTAAATAGTGCAAATGATACATGAAGAAATCTATATTAATCACTCCACATAAATCCAAACAAATTAATGGAAAATATGCTACAACATATCAATTAAACTCATAATTAGTTACAATACACATGTTTAAGTAAATCATATGTCATGTTGTAGTGAAAAAAATTCTTCTTTTTTTCAAATTTAAAAAAAATCAAATTACCTAAAAAGCAAAAAAAAAAAAAAAAAAGATGCATGCAATAATGAATAAATCATAATTAATAAGCACACACATGCATCAAAATCACTTAATCATTTAGGTATACAAACGTTCTTACCTTTCAGAGCATCGTGATCAATTTCAAAAAATTTGAAATCACTTGTTAAGTGAAAGACTTATTCCGAGTCAATTGTGTCATTAACTCGATCAAATGACTCACTTGATTAGCGAGGAAGTCAATTCGACCATCAAAATCCTGATTTCTATTTCTAATGAAATTTTGATTTCTATAAATCTATTCAGGAATTTATGACACCTAAGTCTTATATGTCCTAACTTATCACAATTGAAGCATGTAGAAATAAATTTATGAACAATCTTATATTTCAAATTTTGAACCAGAGGAAACCTATGTTATACCGATGATTTCGATCATCGGGCACCTACATTCTTGGTCGTGTTCCTCATATTCAATAGTTTGCGACATTTAAGTCTTATATGTCATACTTTACCACAATGGTGATACATGAGGATGAACCTAGGAGCCGTTCTAGATTTCAAGTTTCGAACTTTAGGCTTTGAGGCGGGTACAAATTTATTGTTAGAAGATGAAGTAGTTTGAGAATTTGTTTCATTATCGTCAAAATCTCCTTTACTGCCAACTGGTTTTTGCATACCTATCATATTATCAATTTTCTTAAATCCGCTAGAAAAAGTTTGGAATTGGGCATTTGATTTTTCAAGATCACTCATAAGAGATTTAATCTTAACATTTAAAGACTCTTTCTCAACCTTTAATTCATTTAAACATCTAGTGGACTCCTAAAGTTTGGCTATGAGGCTCTCTTTTTCTAATTCTAATGCATTAACCCTCTTAAACACGACTTTATTCACCTTCTTAATTTTAAGACTATCATCAAATAATTTTTCATAAGACTCCCGAATTTTCATATTATACTCAGATCCTGAATCAGAAACTGATTGACTCATCTAGACAAATTTTTCGGTCAAGGATTGCTATTAAGCTCTAACGCCACTTGAAAGTTACTAGTTCGACCTTAAAATTACCAATGTTAAGCAACAAGTCACTTTTTGATTGATCTACATGTTTAGTCAATCAAGTCAAATTATCATATATTGAATTGCTACAATAATAAATAAAGTAGTAAATAACACAAGAGTTGTTGACATAGAAAACTCTTAATTGGGTAAAATTTCGGGACCAAACCAGTAGTTTTCATTATAGACAATAAGAATTTATAGTATGATCTAGTATATAAAACCCACTAGATTTGCTGATCTAATTCCTACAATTTTCAAGAACCCACCGAAATGTGCTTCACTTACACCTGTTCCCGATCTTCTGGAATTATCTATCTCATGTGGATCACCAATAACACATTGTTCTTGTATTCTTTTTGTGCTTGTGGTCCAACCTCCCTCAATCTTCAGCAACTCCTGAAAGCTATTGGAAAAATACTTGCTAGGTTATATCCAGGAAGTGGGTGTTTTGGATTATATGAATTTGATATTTTTTCCAACTTGTGGTTGATTGATCTCAATAATCAAATGTTTAATCTGAACGTTGAAATGTGTTCATGGACCTTGGAATGATGTTATGAGAATGTAATATAACGATCAACCACCTCAAAAAATGTAATGAGCATTGAGTATTTATAATATGAGATATTTGGTTGAAAAACGCGAACTAGGGTTTCAAGTATAACACTGTCGCTCTAGCGCATGCTAACATAACAATAGGCGAGCGAGAGGTGCGTCGCTTAGCGAGAGGCGGACGTCAATGATTTTACTTTGGACGCTTGAGCATCAGCTAGCAATGGGCTAGCGTAAATCCGACGACTCTTTCTCCTAATTCCATTCGAACTCAAAGACCCCTAATTCGTCTATACAACCCTCCAAAAGACTCCTTGATTTTTACAACTCTTTTATAACAATTTTTTTATTTTATAATAATCATTTTGTCTAAAAAATTATCAATACAACATAATTCATAGCTAAGGGTGGGCGATGGGTCGGGTCGGGATTTGGCCCAAAATCGACCCGACCCGATATACCCGGTTTGGACTCTTTTCACAAACCCGACCCAACCCGACCCACCTCCTACCCTAAACCGACCCGAACCAAACAGAACCGGGTCGGGTCAGTTTTTGTTTAATCGTCTGCACGCAAGCAGCTAATGAATACCAAATTCAAGAATATAAAACTGAGAGAAGAAGAATACAGATACTGCAGCTGCTTGAGTTCACCAAGCTCTGAACCCAAACTTCCAGAAATGTTAGAATTGCCCAAATCCCTATATTCAAATTGAAATTAACAGTACTATTATTAAATAATGAACAAGAAAAGGCAACACATTGGTGGATATTGAGAAAGAAAAAGAGAGGAGGATGGTGATGCAATATCAAATTGCAGAAGTTCCTATTGAAAATGCTCATACAAAGTAAAACAAGAAACACATCATAAAAAGAAAATTGCAATATCCAAAAATAACCAAATTCAGGAATCAACTTCAAAGAAACTCATAAGCCTAATCTAGCCATGGGAATGCAACAGGTTCTGATAATCCTAGTGGAGCTGCAAGAGTTGGACTATTGCAAACACTGCCATCAGAAGAATGCAAACCACCGTAGTCGTCTGGAGATTTGACCACCAAAAGCCTTAGCAAAACGATGCCACGAGAACTAGCAAACAATGTACAGAAGATTCAGAAAATCACCAAGAATATATAGATCTGTACAAGAAAATTTCAAATCTATAGTTTAATTTCAAGAAAAAGGGGTTTAATTAGAACAATAGAGAGAGCGAGAGGACTTATCAGTGTTCTTGGAGGTTAGATCTGGGCGAGAAGAATGGTCTACTGTAGTGTGCCGCTTCAAAACTTTGAAGAAAATAGGGTTGGTCGGTTTGAATGGGTTTAAAGTGAACCAACCCGACCCGTAATAATTTTAAAATTGTTTCACCCGATCCGACCCAAAATAATTTTAAAACCGAACCGACCCGACCTAATACGAGTCGGGTCGGTTCGGTTTAGCGGGCTGCGGTTTTTTTGGCCCAGCCCTAGTCATAGCACATTTTTGATGAAAAATGTCAAAAAAAAAATAATAAATAGGGATGTAAAAATAACTTCGAAAACTACCCCATTTGACAGCTATATTTAGGAAAAGGGATATTGATAGTGATCCAACTCGGAATACGAAAATTACCCAAAATTCAAATAAAGCTCCTTGTCACCTTTCTTTCTCATGTAGAATTTTTTTCAAATTCATTTTTTTTAAATTCATTTAATCATATATATTTTCTCAATAAAATAATTTTAATTGTAAATTCATAACTTTTTCTACTGAAGAAAAAAATCCTTTTCACGTTTTTCATAAAATCAACTCTAAAAAAAGTCTACAATAAACAAGTTTTAAATTTTCAAATCGACCATTTATTAACTGGCACATGTCATTGTTTCAAAAAATTAATTGCCCCCAATCTATAGTGGTGGAATTCACCGTATCTTGATCCCACATCATTTAAGGAGCTCTTTCTTTTATTGTTGACATTAGTTTCTTGTTCTGGGCGTTGCAACCAACAATAAAAACTTTGTCGGTTCTGCTGTTCTAACAGATTTCGAATTCTCAATTCCCATATAAAATCAAGATTTCAATGTCTCTACAATTGGGATTTTTCTTTTGATCTTCTTTACCCCATTTTGAGAGGAAAAAATGTTGTGTTTCTTGATATACTGTCTCTCTTTTCTTCTACTTTCCAAGTCTTTTTTCATGCCAATGAAGAATAAGAGTGGGAAAGTATACAATTTTTTTCCGCCATGGTATAAACAAAGAAGGGTTTTTGTTGGTTTTTTACAAGAATCAAGAATCTTGACAGCAATAAAAAGAATTACGAGTTCAAGAGTGGAGAATTTGGATGAAAAACAGGAAATGACTCTACTGGATTTGCCTGATTTGGACTTGGAATGTATTCTGGAAAAGCTTTCGCCTGCCGGACTGTGTAGTATGGCAGGAGTGTGTAAGACTTTGAGAGAAAAATGTAAAAGTGATCATTTATGGAAGAAGCATATGAACCAAAAATGGGGCAGAATAATTGGGGATGATGCCTATAGAGAATGGCAATGCCAGATTGATTCAAGAATAACTGGTGATCCTGCAATGCACAAAAGCACATTTCAGTGGTTTTCGTGTTTCTTGGATAATCTTTTTCCGAATAGATCAAAGATCGAGGAGGGAGATAGCAAATCGAGAAGTTCCAAACAAGAAAATTCGATCATGTCTTGCTATCTGGCTCTTGAAACCGGAAATTTTTGGTTCCCGGCTCAGGTGTATAATCGCGAGGTAATTTGCTCGATATTTTTAACACTTAGCGTGTACTGTGTGCCAAACATGCGCCTGATATATTTTAATCTTTTTTAAGGTGCAGAATGGGCATATTGGATTTATGCTTTCATGTTATGATGCTGATGTTTGCTATGATTCCAAAGCAGACAACTTTGTGGCAAGGTCTGCTTTTGCTGTTTTCTTTGTGTTCTAAACAGAGATTTGCACCTCAATTCTTGATGATAATATGATTAAGAAATGCCTCAATCTTATTAACTTCCAATATATTTTATAGTTATTCGGCGCAAGGGAGGCGGACGATAGAGGAAAATATAGAATGGAATAGGTTAAGGCCACCAGCAGTTGATACTCCTGGAAATGTCCTTCATGTTTCTGATTGTTTGGATGATCTTAAGCCAGATGATCACATTGAGATTCAGTGGAGAAAAAAGAAGGAGTTCCCATATGGTATATTTTTACATCATAACACTTACTTCCCACAATATATCACTTAATTTCAACCACAAATTTAAGTCAATTGTCAACCTAAAAATCCTCTTTAGTTCCATGAGAAACCTCTTTATAGTATTTGACAATGAGATATCCCAACTGTAACCATTAATGAAACATTGATTTCTTCTGAAAATATCACAGGTTGGTGGTATGGAGTTGTTGGACATCAGGAATCATGCAATTGCCATGAAGTTAATTGTATGTGTCATATGAGTGGTAAGAAAGTCAACTTCCTCTTAGAAGTTAATTTTTTATAATGCATAATCCTTTCGAGTCTTGGATCATATTATGTTGTTGCTGTGGCCAACATGCTTCCTAGATTATAATTATGATTCTTAGACATATAAAAGAACAAAATGAAATTAAAGTCTTGATCAGTATAATGTTCAGTTGTGTCTAGCACTGCATAGAAAGTATGTACATAATGTCCATTTAATCATTTTTTCAGACATGGTGATCTTAGAGTTCAAGCAATATATCCCCGGATCGCAATGGAGAAGAACGGCTATTAAGAGGAAGGATCATCGAGAAGTAGGCAACGAAGGAGATGGTTTTTATGGAGGAATCCGGAAGCTTTACAATAAAGAAGAAATTGAAGCCTGGAAGAATTTCTGGACAAATTCCATCTTGGAATAGTACACAAATAGCTCAATAATCTGTAAATAGAAATGAGTAGATAATCAAGATTTGCCTTCTGTGCATCTTGTTATTCATTTATAGATGTACAGGGAAACCACTCTATTGTTGTAGATTCATTGGCCTAAGGTAGCAAATTTAATATAACGATCCTAGGTATTGTCTCGAAGAGAGGTTCGATGGATCTTGTCCATAGCCATGAACAGTAAATCATAGATCGGACTGCAAAATTGATAGAGTGGAAAACATAATTTTAATCTAATAATACAGTTTCATTTCCGGTTTCCATATTTTCAAATAGATTATGAAAGGTGGGAGAAGGAGATGTGCATTGATAATAGGCGAACGTCTTGGCACCAATTGTAGAGCAGGGATGCACTCGGGTATTTACACGTTAGTAAACTTTGCGGGTAAAATAAACTACATATCATATCTAAACTCGTGATGGAGAATGCGGAAGGTAGTTAGACAAAGTGAGACTAATGACTCATGGCCACGAAAAATAGTTCTGTTATGCAACTCGAAGAACCAGTTTGTGACATTTTTAACGCCTCATTCAAAGTAACCAAAAAGAATAACAAATTGTTATTTTTCTCATCGTAGCTAAAGAAGGTTGACTAAATAAGTAGCAACTAAGATACATATAAATATTGTAGACATTTTAGATAAAAATAATATTTTTAGCTAAAGATAAGGAAACAAGATAATTTTTTCTCACATATCTAGAAAAATAAATTTTTTATTCTTAAGTAATAATTTATCTTCAAGTCATTTTCATAATTAAATAAGTTTATAATTGGTCTATCACATGTATTTACTTGTGTTTAAAATTTAATAAAATAGGTAATTTTGAAAAATTATATTTGAGTCTATATGAATAATTTAAAAATAAATGAACTTACTTTTAAGTATGATGACCAAACATTTCTCAACTTTTTCTCAAATAAAGTAAAGATTATGCATTTAAACACTTGAAAATCAGATTATTAGAAAAAAAAAAGTATTCTCTCACCAAAAAATCTAGATTTATTATCTTTGGTAGAAAAGCAAAAAAGTGAATCTTTATCAGAAAAGAAAAACAAATTTGCAGCCATGGAGGATCCAAAAGCAAAATGGGCTGGCTCATAAGAGACGGAAAAGTCGAGAGAGAATTATACAGGAGAAAACAGCCAAGAGAAAGACGATCAAGATCAATATACATACAGTTAAGAGAGACACCGCGAGCAAGAGAGGTCGTTGGTTTATCTGGAAAATGAACGGTGGCCCATCTGGTTTCAGTACGTTTTTCTCCATAATATCCCATTAAAAATTTCAACTAATTACCTGTTTTTACACGATCTTTTACTCAAATCTTTTTCGGAAAAAGTTTTTTATTGTGCAATCTGTATAAAAAATGTGATAATGTTGATTTTGTTTTACAGATAACGCGCCGGTGACAAGGACGATAGTAATTGCGAGTACCCTTCTCACGATCCTATTTGGAATTCAAGGTCGCTCCGGCATCGTTGGTTGGTCCTATCAGGTACTCATTTTGCTAAAGTATTTCTAGGTTTTTAGTTATATATTTAATTAGTTTCATTGACATTCTACCGTCTTTGATTTTGATTTGTGATAGTAATTTCGTCCGTTCTGTTGCTTTTTGCATTTTTCACCTTGAAGCTTAATGGATTTCTTTCCACTCTGTCCTTGCTCGTGGTATTTTGATTTCAATTTTATTAATTTTAGTTTTTGGTAATTGATTTCAGTTGAGTTTCTTGTTTTGATTGAAGTTTATGCTATATTCTTCTAGTATAGTATTCATAATCATGCTGCCTGAGAAGTAGAGAATGTACTTAATGACTATTAAGATTTAAACAACTTTACTCTTTCCCTAGGTAATTATTGGGTTTGTATCCAAACCCTTCCCTGATTCATGAGCATGTGGATCTTTAGTCAAGTCATTACACTATCAGATGAGTATAAAGTAGATCAACCTGCCTTGTTACTAGATGAAGCCAATTGTAGTCATTTTTAGTGTTTCCCAACATATGTATCCCAAATTCCAGACCATCGATTAATATTTTAAGTTGCAGCCTTCCAGGGACGGAGCTAGAAATCAACATTACAGGGGGCAAATATTTTTTAACAATTTAGCCCCTGTTTGGCACCCATTAATTTTTCATTCTCATTCCCATTCTCATTCTCATTCTTCATTTCAACCACACATTCTTCGAATAAAATAATATTACACACAAATCAAAAACTTTTCATTACTTTTCCACCACACATTCTCACATCAATCACTATTCCAAAATTTCTATTCTCCTCGAAATTAGATTCAAACACACCCTTAATGTACGGATAAAATTCATATATATCAAAAAAAGTCGTAATATAACATTAGCTATTACAGTTGTATCCTTAGATTTGTTACTTTTTGAAAAGAAAGATAACAAGGTTCTTCTTTCTTGGCAGAAAGTCGATCTTCTTCCATGTTAGAATCTAAAACTAAAAGCATAAAAATCAAAACACAATATGACAATATCCCATAAACATAGATTGATAAAATCATAATCATAAATTCATTCATACTGTAAGAGCTCAAAATTTAAAATCTTCCTTCCTAAATCATAAATTCATATCCCAAATCATAAATTCAAATCATTCATATCCAAATCATAAATTCTTACCCCTCTATTTTCCTTCCCAACTTAAATTCATTCATATTGTAAGAAACTAGACTTGATATCAGTAGCTTACTCATCATGCATAGATTGTAAATGAAATAAGTTTCGAATTTCTTAACTATATATATATTTTTTTACTTCCAAAAAGAAGTGGCAACCTAGGATTATTTCAACTATATTAGACAACAATGAGTTATGTGACAATGTAAAAATAGGCCCCCCCATTTGTTTCTCATTTTTCATCCATAAAAATGAAAAATATGACCGTTATCCATCACATCAAGCCATCAATTTTGAATTTATTTCTCGTGTGGGGCCCAATAACGGCCATATTTTTCATTCTCATTCTACAAGAATGAGAATCAAATGGGCCCTAGAAAAATTTCACCAAAGGACTTTTTTCACGAAAGCAGAAACATTCATATATGTAGTTCCTTCCCAAAATTTCTTCATGTATATATTTCATCACTTGCTTCCCAAAATCAAATGAGCATGTGATGGATTTGGACTAAAATTAAACGTAGTTTTAAGAATTGGGCAAAAAATTAAAACAAATAATTAGTTTTAAGAATTAGGCTGGGCTTGCCAAGTGATAATAATTGTTGGTGGGCTATACACTAAAATGAAAACCGTTTTCCGTTAATTTGTTTTATTTTTGTTGGATCTGGACTTGGGGGCAGTGGGCTACAGCCAAGTTCTGCCCACTGCCAAATCCGCCCCTGTAGCCTTCTCATTTTAAGCCCTCGTTTGGGCTCCATTTTAAATAGGTTTTGGATAAAATGTATATTGGAATAGTAATTTTTTTTAGAGAATGTGTGGTTAAAAAGTAAACAGTTTTGTGTTTACGTGTGATATTATTTTATTGAAGAATGTTTAATTAAAAATGAGTTTTGAAAAAATGTATTTTTGGTTTAATGGAGCCCACAAAAAGGTATTCAATATTTTTTTTGGCTGTGATTTTACTATGTTTTGATTTTTAATTCTTATAAGCAGCACTCATTCATTTGTAGTAGTGTAGTTATTCATCTAGGATAGGAATGTACTTTTAGGTTGAAATTGTAGCCTTAGGCAACTTTATGTTTTTGAATATCAGTTTCTTGGTATGGACTTGGGTTATCTTAGTTCTTGTTTGGTACACATTATTTTTTTTCATTCTCATTCTTCGACTAATTTTCAACCTCACATTTTTCAATAAAATAATATTTTTCATCACATCAATAACTTTTCTTTCCTTTTCAACCACACATTCTCCATCAATTTACTATTCCATAATACATTCTTTCAAAATAATGTGGCTCAAACACACCCTTAATCTTATTTTCATTGATCCAAACGAACAACTACGGTGAGAGAAGCTCTTCTGTTTAAACTGAGGATCTTATAGTCAAATGCGGAAACAAATAGAGTTGACACGTTTAGCAATGAATTTTATTTCCTGCTCTTTTATTATAGGTTACAAAGGAGCATTAACGATGAGGACTTCACCCTGTGTGGCCATCTTATTTTGTTTTGGACTATTTTACTTTTGCTTTATTAGTTGGGTTTGTATTATGGGCATGCCCAAGCCCCTTAACTATTTGGTTTATGTTTTATTATTTATATGCTTGTATTGAACTTCCAAAGTAGAGGATGAATGAAAGAAAATTGAATCGTGGCTTTTTGCCAACGCCTTCTTCTCCCTTGTTCTTCTTCTCTGGTCTTCTCCCTTTCTCTCTGGGTTTCTCCCTCTATCTTGCTGCCCTCTTCTCTTCTCGCTTTCTCTTCTCTTGCCAACTCCTTCTTGTCCCCTGTTCTTCTTTTCCTCCTCTTCTATTCTTCTCTGTCTTCTGGTGCTGCAATTGTGCTGCTTAAAATATTGTGGTGATCCTAATTCTCTACTGGAACATTTCTTTTGATCCTACATCAATTAATTTATTGGTCTTCTCATGACAGGATATTTTCAAGAAACTTCAAATATGGAAGCTGATAGCGTCAGTTTTTGCCTTTTCATCTACACCAGAACTAGTTTTTGGAATTTATCTGCTGTATTACTTCCGTGTGTTTGAGAGGCAAATTGGTTCAAACAAATATTCTGTAAGTTTCTATTCAACCTAAACTTGTCAGTTTGGTGTTATTCATAAAGTTTATATTGGTCTGTAACAGACATTAGAAAACAATATGTTACGGTTTGAGTCTTAAGTACTTCTGACACTCTGAGATGTCTCCTTGTGAATGTAATGCAAGGAATGAGAGAAAAATCTCCTTGATTTCTTTCAACTTGCTGTCGACTTGTAGGCGTGTCAGATATTCAAGTTGATCCTTTCTGTTCATTTTGTAGAATATTTGCCTTTATATGCAAATGAAAAATTGATTATTAAATTCTTTTTCAAGTGTCTCAAAATTGAACTTGCAGCAAACATTGATGAACTTCTTGCTCTATTTATACTGAAAAAATAGATTGTCCCACTAGACAATGCTGACATAATATTTTGGTAAATTTATACTGGAGAAAAATTATAGGCTAATGGTTTCTTAGTTTTTGATAACAACATATTAATGCCAGATCCACTATCATATGCTACAGTTTTTAAGACAACTATTTGCTTGACTAGTTAAATGAACGAGCTATGGAAGACGCATTAAGTATCTCCTTTTACCAACATGTTCCTGACCTTTCTATATCAATATCTTTCACGCAGGTCTTCATCTTGTTTTCTGTCATCGTCTCTTTACTGCTCGAAGTCCTCGCACTAAAACTACTCAAAGGTATGCACCGTTATCTTTATCTTTTCTTTCCTTTAGTGACTTTTATTGGCTTGCTGCTCGAGGTTACATTGGGGACAGTAAAATCAAGTATCCTTGGCAATTTTCTTGTGAAGCGCAAGATTCTTTAATCATTTGACACCACATATAAAACTGGCTCAAGTATTCTTCCTTTTTTCCTTGAAATAATTATATGCCCTTTCTCTCTTAAATTTGATGAATTTTAAATTGGATAAATAATATTATAATTAGATCAACATGGTCTAATGGGTCACGTCCAAGTAGATCTGACAATGTAAAGAGCTTGTATCATTGACTTTCTTGACTCATTCATCGTATGGCTCATGGCCATTTTTCTCTTTTTCCTGTTGAGTGTCGATTATATATCTGAAAGGTTGGGATAATTGAGAACTTGCGGTGTTCAATTATTTTATGGACTTTATTGTTTTTTTCTTGTATATCCTCCATTTCATTGTTCATTTTATTGTTTACTTACGGGATTGTTGATTCCAGTGCAGTGGAGTGATGGACCATAACCTATCTGAAATATATTCACCTATTTCCATTTATATAGACGATTGGTAGTTTTTATTCTGATCCTTAAATCTTTATTTTTCTGGCAGATCCCTCCTTGACTGTACTCGCATCAGGACCCTACGATCTTATATTTTCTTCGTTTATACCCTTCTATTTCGACATTCCTGTTTCAACAAGGTTTCGAGTTTTCAGCCTCCACTTTTCCGACAAGACTTTTATTTATTTAGCTGGTCTTCAGGTAATGCATGCTAAGCATGACTGTATCCTTTTTCTTCTTTTTCTTTTCCCAATTTGGGATACTCATCTGATCTAATGCCAAATGTTCTGCATATTTATCCTGCAGCTTCTTCTGTCATCCTGGAAAAAATCTATGTTACCTGGGATCTGCGGTATTCTTGCGGGTTTCCTGTATCGCTTAAATGTTCTTCATGTTCGTAAGATTAAGGTTGCACCAAATCTTTTCTATTTAGCCCCTGTTTGGTTTTTCTAAAATCAGATTTTTTGTAGATTTTGATAAAAGTTGACAAAATTTATGGTTGAAAAGTTGATATAAGTTGTGGGTCCCATAAATGTGATTGAAAATGAGTTTTAGAAAATGGGGGCCAAACAGGGGCTTAGTTTTATCCATTTCATATATGCCATTGCTTTTGACAAAACTGCATGGAGCGTCTTTGTTATTTCTTGAAGCTGCTATGCATGACTTTCCATCTACTTTTCTTCCAGTTTCCCGAATTTATTGCCTCGTTCTTTTCGCGGCTTTCTTGGCCATTCACGGGTAGTGCATCACCCACTGCACCAGCTAGCAATATCCTGGGAAGTTCACCATTCCACGCAAGTCAGGCAGTGGAGGTAAGTATAAAGTTTGATTTTCAGCATCGTCATACGCATTCATATTTAATTGGGGAAAGTTTCAATTTTTAGTTGATACGATGGAAGTTCGCAAAATCATGGTGAAGTCATGGAAAACATTTTCTTCCTCTGATATTTTTTGGGCTCTTAATGCAAAGTTGCATAATTTGTTTCCTTCCTATCTATTGCCTGAGTAGCAAGTTCATCCTCAACCTTTCATTATTGAAGCAGAACCAATTGTCACATAGCCCACATAGATTCAACTTCATGAATTTAAATTTTTTCTCAATTTGTGGTACGGCCTAATTATTTTGCCGGAGATTTTACCACAAGCACCATGACAATTTAACACAAAATTGCCTGTTTATATCATTAGAGACTGACTATGCAACTATAATAAAGGACCAATTTGCTACTTGGACTGTAGCTTGGGAACTGGTGGTCTAATTTCCCTATAGTATTTTATGAATACACAAATATTTGTCTTTGCATATAGCGTCGTTTCTAATTTATACATGCATGCATATGGAAGCACTATCAAATCTATATCCACTTCTTTGGCCATTTTCCAAAAATCTAACTTTTCTTGGTTACAGAGGAACTATCCTGCATCCTTGTCGTCTACAATAGAGCCAGCTGATGACTCTGTTGCCACACTGGTTTCTATGGGGTTCGAGAGGAATTCAGCTAGGCAAGCACTGATTCATGCCAGAAATGACATTAATGCCGCCACCACCATCCTTCTCGAGTCACAGGCACATTGAGCTGGCAATAATCTGGCTTTGGAGAAGGAAAGGTGTACTCAAATCAAGATGTGTTCTCGTCAATAGCTGGTTAGTGCCCTTGGAGTCATCGATTTTAATGTGTATACTTGTTTGAGCATGCAGGTTATTAGCAAATTGAACTTCTGAATATACTGGATGTTAATTTTTGAAGAGAGTGGGGACTTTGTTTCTCACTTGCGTTTCATTTCTCTTACAACAAGCTTCCAATTTACAAGAGTATAAGCCGCTTGAGGACATCTCACAAATAGACATGTCATGTTTGGGTGGCTTATAAGTTGACTTATAAGTCGGAGAGAGAAATATGCGCTAATAAGGAACATGCTCATAGTACACTAGTGGCATGTTTGGTAAGGGTGTAATGGATAGTACTTAAACAAACTTGCACCCTCTAGAACTGAAAATGCCTTAAAAGATCATGAAATCCACAATGTTTTCTTGATTGTCTAACATAGCCTCTATAGCTTCAAATTCTCTTACTCTGCATCACAGATCGAGAGTAAATCAAACATAAGAAAAATATCATAGAATTCGATATAAATTTACACAGAGGGTCCCTCTTGAGTAATATCAAAAGGTTGGACGTCTAACAAACATTGATGCTATGTAATACTTCCAATTTTTCTTCCAATTTTTTCATCAAACAAAAAAGGGGCAGTTGTATCTCATAAGAGGCAGGTTTTACAGTTTTCCTTAATTGCTTGAGCAACTCTGAACCACAACGCATATGTTTCACAACACGTCTGACCCAAAATGATCGAACAATTGGAACCTTGTATTATTGGCACCCTCGACAAAATATGGTACCAGCATAAGAGATTTATTCCTGTTAAAATGTAAAAGCGTGTAGAACCCAACATGAATCCAATCCATATCTCAGTGAGAAATTTTATATGGTGCTGATGTCTACTCGGCTTTTGTGAAGCTGAAAGGCTGGAGTTATCCAGCTTCCACAGCTGCACTGAATGCCAGACCAGTTGAAGTAACCTAAGCGAGCTTCACAGTGGGCACATAACAGCTTGCCCTCGAGTGCACCTTCTTTGACTGCACAACATCAGAAAACATGATAATTTAAATATGATGTGCATATCTGGTAAAAGGTGAGGTTAGAATTAAGTAAAGAACATATTGAAATAAAGCTGAAATTTCAAATATTCACAGGAACCGTAGCATGAAAAATAAAAGGTGACTAATTAGGAAAGATTGAAAAAATAATGAAGCATAACCAATTTTGCAGTGAAACTTGCAAAACCATCATTCACCAAATGTAAATCAAGAATAGACAGGTTGTACTCTGGGTTCCATAGCTAAGTTGACAAGCTAAAAGCTCAAGCATGTTTCGCTAAGGTTAAAAATAAGTAAAAGTTACTTTGATCCACCATAAATGTCAAACAACTTAAAGTCACTTCAATGTTTTTTTAAAGTAACTTTTTCCTTGCTGTCAAAATAATTAATGTGATAATTCTCAATTTTGATAAATAAAAAACTTAATGACTTCAGAACTTTATTTAACTACTTACAAGTAACCTATAAGTAAACTTTCTAAGCTTGGCCACGTCTGTTCATTATATGTACAAGATATCCAAAACTTCTAGTTAAAAGTTGACATATAGTACCTGTTGTCATCCAACGTAGAGGTTCAACAAAGATAGAAGAACAGTCATCATCATCAGCTTTGTTAAAAAGATTTCCACTTCTCCTTTTATGCCACTCGAAGCATGACTCTCCTTCTCCCGGAACATGGTCTACAACATTTTCTTGCAACGCAACAACTCTGCGGCACTTCTTGCAACGGTACACAGGAGTAGGAGTAGATGCTTCTTTATCATGTGATGTTTCAACCTCAGAGGAAACTTTCTCTGCTGGCAAGCCAGGATCAGCACCAAATTTGGAATTATCAATTTGTTCCCCACGGTGGTATGAATCACCTGTTATGAGGCGCAGAATACCAATATGGCATTGAGTAATCCTTAAAACCATAAAAAGGTAAAACTCCTGCTCATTTTCAAGAAACATAGAACCCGCATTGGAAAACATATGCTCACATCATCTTTCTATGTACAAGAATACCGATTAAAATGTACCAAGGAGAATTCACATTATACATGTACTGACAGTTTCCACGGATATCCATCATTCACTTTGAACAGAAATGGGATTTACTCAAAGAAGCAAAGCATGAATCATCTACATACATATGGTTGGTAGCCACGCACTGGTAAATTTCACTTTTAAAAGGGTAAACTTCTACGGTATTGGTATCAAAACAAATCAAATGGAATTTGATATGAAGGAATGGCAGTAGCTAGGTACAGAAGTCGTAAACTAATTTTAAACTGATGCAAACCGTCTTGTGTTTGGTTAGCAATTGTAATCAGCTGATAAGATTCTAAAGCTTATATTTTTATTCATCCGCACTACACAGGATCATGATAACAGAAAAAAAGAAAAGAATTGGAATACTTATTTCTCCATGTTGAGTGAAATCTAAGAAACAGGAGGTCAGAATCTTACCAGTGGGCATGCATCATTTACTTAAATCTTCATACAACATTTAGAGAGATAACACACAACTACACATGAAAAAGAAGGAAGTTTTCGATATGCGACATGCAGAATCAACAGCTGGAATAAAAAAGTATATTATAGATTTATTTTTTAATAAAAAATCATGGCTTGAAATATTTCTGTTCTTGTGTGTTCTTGAAAGCATACATTTATGCAGGTTGCGTACAAGAATGATAAAGGAGAGATCTGTCTGTTTCTTGTCAGCACCATCGTTTCTACCTGTGTTGTAACCATATTCAACCATTCGCATCAAAATTGCTTCTTATCCTTATTTCACATGTGAGAGAAAGATCACTTTCTTCAGCATATATTATATCACAAATGAACTAGGCATAACTTTGCGGTTATCATTCTCCAGTAATCATCGGTCTCCCTTGAAAATTCTAGGCTTCATAACATTAAGTAAAATAAAATAAAATATAAATATGCGAATAAATGAAATTAAACAAGCTAGTCTTCACACTAAAAGATAAGAATCTAGAAACATGATATCAAAAGTCATAGGATAAACATTCAACCTAGTACTTTTAAGCGGAAGCGCTTGTATGTGGGGCTAGCATGATCAATTTTGAAGCCCATTTGTTCAAACATTTTCAACTGCAAACAAACAAGGAAGCGAGGGAGAATTATCAACAAGGTAAAGAACCTAATGCCAACAATCATTCTGAAAGGTCACTATATTGAAAGGTTAGCACTTGTATAACCTGATCCAGGAAACCATCATTTGGGCAGACAAATTCGCAGCTTTGCCGTAAGGATTCAATTGCATCTGAAGAATTAGAACAAAATACAGGAGAAACCGTTAGAAAGTAGAGGGAAAAAGATTAAAATGTAGAGGAAAAAAAAGAAACGTAAAGGAAGACCGCAAATATGAAGTAACTGCCATTATATTCAAGCTTATCTATAAGAGCCTAAGATTTTGACACAAATTTTAAAACACAAACATATACTATATTAAAATTCCAAAACCATAAACTAATATCTTAATTGTTCACCTTCTTGTGATAGTTGTTCACTTCTCATCAGGTATGCTGTAATGATAGCCGCACTGTAACGAACACAGGCAAAGAAGGGTGTAAACCCTCAGGGCTTGACAAAGCAGAGAACGCAATCAATTACAATGTGTCTTCTCTGACCTATTCAAGGACACCATGCATTTCAAATAGCAGAGTAACCTCAACCATGCAATGGCAAGCAAGCAGTTTTTTCGTGGTTGCTAAATATCTAGTTGCATTAGGTTTTTCATAGATTTTGTGATAAATCCAACAAAGTGGCGACAAAATATTCGAGCTGAAAGCCCCAAAATCTATTGGTAATAGACTATTTTGTTGTTATTGTATTTATTTACTCAAATAAAGATCCTGACCAAATTAATGTGTTTTAAAGTCATACTGGAGCAGATAAAATCATATTGCATTAAATTATAGCGCATTGTGCGTGTGTGAATACAACCTTTGAAAAGATTCAAGTTCATGGATAAAAAATCTATCACTTGAGATACATTTTTAAACCAAAGGTTCCCCAAAAAAGCATAAGCTCACACGAGATTAGCTACACGAACACAATATTTATGAACGGCCTATTTATAGATAAAATCTTCATTCCATGGGATACATGTTTCAAAACAATTATCAATCTTGATGTAATTGAAAAATATATAATTTCATTTGATAATTAAGTAGATGTAGAACTGGATCAAACAAAGTGGCAAAAGCTGATTCATATGCCAATCCATTAAATAAGCTTAGTTATAGCCGATATCAAAGAAATTTCACTTGATTTCCAACAATTCTAGGTAATTATATCTTGATGTAATTGAAAAATATATAATTTCATTTGATAAATAAGTAGATGTAGAACTGGATCAAACAAAGTGGCAAAAGCTGATTCATATGCCAATCAATTAAATAAGCTTAGTTATAGCCGATATCAAAGCAATTTCACTTGATTTCCAACAATTCTAGGTTATTATATCTTGCATGTATTTTAGAACTCTTTTATAAAAAATAATCAATGATCGTAAAAAGGATATTGATAAATAAGTTTGAGTGTGTATAATAACCTAGCAGTCAAGGAGAATTAATGCAAGGAGTCAAACTATAACTATCATCTCCTAGGCTAGGCCAATTGGAGTACCATAATGGAATAGCCCGTGGAAGCTAGCAAGCTGGAGTATGTTAGGGGATTAGGGAATTTCAGATTAAAAATATTTCCATTAAATGTATAGTCAATGGTTTTCCCACGAGTTTATAAATGCCGTAAGCAAAAGATTTTTCTACGAAAAAGAGAAAGGTCATGCATGGATAATGAGAGTCCATTGATACAGAGCCAAGTCCTATAGAAGTTCTTGGGAAAACCAAATACTCTCTTTCAGAATCAGTTTTGGTTGAATATCATTCTCCTCATAACTTACAGACAAAAAATTGAACACTGATGTTGGGAAGCTCCTTAATACAAATATTGATAATAAAATAACAAGTCGTGTATAATTGTTAATTTTATGAAATCATTAGAGAGTACTAAAGGGGCAAACTTTATGATTGAGAACAAAATTATGGTTTCAAAGAAAGCTACAAGAAAAGATTTCAAGGTTTCATAGAAAAACTGAACGGACAAATTCAAGAATCAAAATGTAAACTGTGAATTATACCTCCTTGATACACCAGCAAAGCAGTGGACCAAAACAGACCCTGCTTTCCTACTTTCTTCAATAAAATCCAAACAAACATCCAAATAGTCCAGCAAATCTTCATTCTCCATATCTCTCAATGGCACAGCCATCCTCACAAACTTCAAATCTTTTCCTGCATACTCCAATGAATAAAGAAGTTTATTCGGCGACAGCGAACTCTTTGATCCATCACATGCATCATCCTCTGATCTAGAACCCTCAACATAAACATTTCGAATTTCTTTACATGGAATGGAGACTCCGCTACGCCATTCGGAAAAAAAGGAAATCGATGCTGAACTGAGAACAGATAGTATGTGTGTAACTTTGTCGCTTCCGTTTTGGAGAATCTCTGCTGCGTCTCCAATGTTGCCAATAAATAAATGCTCACGAACCAGATACGGCATATCACACAGTCAAAGTAGCACCTATTAAATTGGATATACTTGCCTGTTTCCACAGTAAAGATAACACCCTTAACCGGCCATAATGAAATCATTTGTTAAAACTAGAAGTAAAGATACTTAAGAGTTCCCATATAATTACATTCAGAAAAATGAAATTGATCTCCAATTTGAGTGGTGATATATATTGCATAACTACCTTGAATCTTTCATTCCGCTCCTTGCTTCCACTAAACAATATTCACGCACTTCGCAAAATTCAATACAAGAAAATAAGAAATGTTTATAGGATGATAGCTTACAAAGTTGCATTTACCATTTTTATTTCCAGTTCAACGATCACCCATAGAAAAAAAAAAAAAAAGAAAAGAATATCTAATCGAAATTTGAATTAGTTTGATAAGATATGATAAAATTATGGATAGCGGATATAAATTTCCTCTTATTTATTTCAAAATCAATTTAGGCAGATTTAATAACAATTGATTTTTCATAGAGACGGACGCATAAAAAATTCAGGAGAAATGTTGTCGAAAACATCACCGTTGCCAGATAAAGATTACCATCAAGAAACAAAATTTTAGAGAAAATTAACAAATCATAAGGAGCTGAGACGAAATCAAATCATTCACAACAATCAGATCGAGTGTGATTTCAACATATCAAGCCCCTTTTTACACTAATAGAATCCGATACTACCTTCCAAGTTTAGTGATAAAGAACTCAAGTAGAAATCACTGCAACACAATAAGTTGGTGCCGACGGGTGAAGAATATGCCTCCCTTTTTGCCTTCTCCAACTTTTAGCATAATACAGATGAAGAATATCTTAGCGGCCTCTATTTATAAGACTCGAACAGACATGGGGTTATAATTGAATATAAATGCCTTTTAATTGGGCTTTACAAGATTTTTTTCCATTCTAATCCATTTTTAAGATGAGCCTCAATCAAGTAATCAATAACTAAAAAACGTTAGAAGAATCGAAAAATTATGTTACGTCGTTAAACATCCCGTCAAAAGTAATCATTCAATAAGTTTGATTAACTTTTTTTTTTTTCACATTTCCGACATCGTTCAAAAATTATGGCATATACGTTCTTTTTTAGCGCGACATAAATAGAGAGGTGATTCACTTGATTTGAACAAAAAAGAAAAAAATAACTATTATCTTTCCACATACAGAGTTGGAGAACTATAAATTTGTGATCACAATTGACATGATTTATACGTGACATAATTGTACGTCGTTAAACATCCCGTCAAATGTATAGGAAACCGAAACCCCAACTGAACACCAGAAAAATGATCAAGCAGTATGAAACAAGTACACATGAAAAACACACGAGTTCCATTGTTTGCTACATTAAAAAAAAAAACTCTTCTAGATCAAGAATTACAAAATATTAAGAAGCTAAACGCACAGGGTACACAAGGGAAACAACAACAAAAAAGACACAAGTTCTTTTTTCTAGCCATGAACACATTTTGTGATCTACTCAGCTGTACATTACTCTAATTTCAACCCCACCAAATTATGGGAGTAAAGGAAAATTATAAGGAAACAAATACAACTATAAATGAAATGCTGCAACTGGCTGTGGCGTTCGACGTACATCAACCTTCTGCACAGCTACTTCATCACGGCCTCCAGAATCAGACGAACCTTAATCTGCTTCAGGCAGTAAAGTTCGAGGACATTTAGAAAATGATGTATAGATGGAGCGCTTTTCAAGCCTTCTGAAGTGTGCGTGAAGAAACTCCATGAAGAAGTCGGACGAACCCCACGAAGCTGAGCTTCCCATCTGAGTGTCTTATCCAATCTTGAAGAACTACGTGAATGGGAACA
Source organism: Fraxinus americana (assembly GCA_035079005.1). Lineage (NCBI taxonomy): Eukaryota > Viridiplantae > Streptophyta > Magnoliopsida > Lamiales > Oleaceae > Fraxinus > Fraxinus americana. Next base: position 10,841,690 of record CM068726.1, on the reverse strand, counting down.
GATGGACTGAGTCCAAGCTCCTGTTCGGAGAGAAGATGAATGTCAGATATTTTTTTAAACAAGTATGGAAAGCGAATAAGAATCTGCAATATAATGTATTAACAACTTCAACAATTCAAGGCCATCAGAAACAGACTTGAGAAGATTTCTAATTTAAAGAAAACAGTTCAATTCCAACCTCCCACGAGGGCATAAATCATTAAACATCACCAAGTCAATAATGAGGCCACGAGACATTCAGAGAGAGACAGAACATACTGAGGCAAGTTCTTCTATCATAATCGCCCGGTTACCATCCTTCTCGAAAAACTCATAGGCACGGCACGCGTGTTGCTCCCAACTTTCCATTCCTTCCAGTTGATGTACACTTACTGCTGCCGCACAGTATTCTTCAAAATCCAATTTTCTGTATTGAAGAGAACTCACCTACATGGCAGGTGAAAATGCATTAAGCAATTCTCATCACTCATATCGTAGTAAGACTGATCTACTGTGCTGAGTGGCCTAAAACTAAGCACATGTTTGGTTCATGTTTATAATAATTCAAACCACTTTTTATTCATATATTTTGTGGAACCCACGAGTACTTCCTACCTATCCACCGCTCATTTATATCTATTTATGAACAGAACTGTTTACAAACGCTTCCTAAACATGCTTTAAGAAAAGAAACATTTGAAAAGAAAGGTTACTGAAAGTTTTACCATATTTACATAATCAAGAACACGTGAATCCTTCATTGCCTCTGTCGAGTTCTTTGCCACAGCCTGCTTACAGAGGATTAAGATTGATAAAGTAAACATAGAAGCCTCTTTTCTTTTTTTCTTTTGTGGATGGATGGTGGGTTGGGGTGTCTCAGGTGGAAAGAAAACTGACCATTTTGAAGTTATGAAGGGATATAAATCCACTTTTGCTTGGCCCTAATAAACTGAACTGTTCTCGGAGATAGGATAATTGTGGTATTGCCAATGTTTTTGCAAGAGCCTGTTACAGTAGCAGAGCAGATATTTCAATCAAGCATTATGATATAAACATTAATGTGTTTGCCGAACATAAACAGTACTATCTAAAGATTAAAGAATAAAAGAATTGCAATAAGTTATCCTCCTCCAGTTGAATTTAATACTTCAAATTACTTAAACAGAAGCTAAATTCGATGAAGAATTAGGTAGATAAGTAAACATGATAACGTGGAACATATAAGATAAACAATTAAAAGTAAAAATCTTGCCATAGATTCATAATTATTTCAGTCAATCAACTAAATTTTGAAAGAAGGTTCTTATCTACAGCCAAATATACGTACCCCTAAAGCTCTTTTCCTCAGAGAGGACGAATATATATAAGCTCTTACGAGCTTATATGTTATCATATCCACAGGTACCTTGACATCATGATGGCTGGCCAGCCATGGATGACCTAAACAAGATAATCAGTACATATATATTAGAATACTATGTTATCAAACATAAACACTGCAACTCCGACAAATTTTTTTGGTGAACCTAGTAAAAGGACTAATTAATTTCTTTAATTTTCCAGACTAAATTCATCTTTTAACAAAATTTGCCGATGATAAGAAACAAAGATATGCAGTGTCTAATGCAAGATTTGTTTTGATTTACGCGGCATCAAACCAAAAGTTGCACATTTATGGTATTTAGGTAAGGAGGATGGATGTAATGGATAGTATCAAGTAAGAAAAAGAAGCTAAAACCTGGTACATTATACCATCTAGCCTCATCCTAAACTGCACACCAAAACCTAACTTAACGTTGTTTAGGTACTTACTGAGAGCCTGAACTGCTGTTAGCCTTTTACGATAATCTTTGTTCAATAATCTTTTTACAAAATCTACAGCATCAGAAGACAAAGAAGGCCATGGGTCTTCATCAAAGCTTGGATCAGCTTTTAGGACAGCTCGGAAGATTCCAGATTCTGTCCGAGACCAGAAGGGTCTGCTTCCACAAAGAAGAATGTAGGCAATAACACCAATACTCCACATGTCAGCTTCTGTTCCATATGATCTATGCAAAACTTCAGGTGCCACATAATAAGCACTTCCAACAATATCATTAAGCCTTTCATCTGCAAAAATAGCTATTAATCAACTTTGATATACCACAATGATGAGAAGAGCATCAAATAGCAATAGAATTAACCTGGCTTTACATAATCAGAGAGTCCAAAGTCAATGGCCTTCAGAGGGGAAGACTCGTCTTTCGAAGTGAAGAGAAAATTCTGAAGCAAAACTTAGAAAGTGTCAGTAAACAAAAAATAAATTCATATAAGCAGATGGGGGGGTGGGGGGGGGGGGTGGGTTCAAATTTCCTTCTTGCATGTATGCTCCTGAGAGCACACATTAAAATAAGAGAATACTATCCACTCCATATCGACACATTTAGTTATATGAGCATGGAAAATAGCCCATCTAACCTTATTTTCTCAAGAAAAGGACAAAGAAATAATGTATTGCACTGAATTATCAAAAGACAGATCAAAACATTGAAATTTAAGTACTAATAACAATTCAACATCTAGATTTAAACTGGAGTGGCCAAGTTTGCTACTACATGAAGTACCACGTCAACCAATCAATCTTAAATAAAAATTTAAAATAGGGGATATTTGCAGCAAGGAAATTCTATATGAGCTAATCTAAAAGAACCCAAAATTGGTTTTCATCGTTCCGAATATGAGTCCATAATGCTGCCTTTATCAGGCACCTCTGGCTCCTTTATTGCAAAACAGGGAAGACACATTCTGGGGGAGGGAAGGGAGCAGAGTGTCTTGAACTGATACATGAATGATTATTCAATCATGAGGTCATTTCCAAAAACATTCTGAAAATAACTAGTCTGTGAACTAAGGTATATAAACTATTTGCTGAATATAGGCAACAACCTTAAGATGTTTCTTAGTCCAACTGATGCTCAATCCAAACAATCAGTTATCACATTCCATCAATAACATCAGCATGAAAAAAATTCATTTTATTCTCTGACAAACTTTTATATTATGTCAAATTTTATAATTTTCCTTGCTAAGAAATGGCCATGGAAATCCTCTAAGAGATTCAACAATGAAAACACAATAGAAGAATGTGTATTCTGGGGCAGTGTAAGAGGAAAGATCCTTGGTACTTGTGCATTGAATGGACTTATTCAATAAATGCGAGGCCTTACAGAACATTGCCAGAAAAAAAACACAATTTAAAAGTTTAAATATCTGAGGAAGCCATCATGTAACATAAAAAGTGAACTTTGGGATATCAGTAGCTGAATACCTCAGGTTTTAGGTCACGGTGAACCACACCTTGGAAATGACAGTAAGCCACGACATTTAAAATCTGTACCATGATAATTTTAGCATCTTCTTCTGAGTACTTGCCACCCCTAGAGCAAAAAGGTGGATAATTAGTTAGAAGGATTGAAGCGAGAGATAAATGCACCAAATATAGAAACAGAATAACATTAAAATTACCTAGAGAGTATCCTATCCAACAATTCCCCGCCTTTGCATAACCTGCAAAAGAAGAAGGGGGAAAAAGCATAGATGAGCTCCAAAACTTTGAATTCTGAATGCTATGCTAATTACACATAAGCGTCTAGACCACTCCAAAAGCAAAGCATGATACACTGTTCATATCTTTATTCCCATATTTGGGGTCCACCAAGGACAGTCGGGGTGGACTTCAAACAGTCTGCATGGCCACCATGTGACGGGTGGTTGGAAACTGAGTTTCACACATTTAAAAAGAGAAAAAGAGATTTAAACTTAGTCAAATCATATAGGATGACTTTAAAGCAAGTTTCACGGTGCTTAAAGTTACGTTCCTCGAAAATTATGTTTAACGTACTTTTGAGCTCTGCCAAAATATTCTGTGTTGCCACAAGTAATCAGGACAGATTTTTAAGATAATTAACTAAGAAGAAATATAGCAGAAGCACACCCACATTAGTGAGATCTAAACAGTTCAAAGTCCAAACTTACTCCATCACAACATATACATTGTCTTCATCCTCATATGCATCATAAAATTGCACCAAGTTCTCATGTCCTGTTAGCGCACGTAATATCTTCACTTCTCTTCTAACGTCCTCAATGGAAATAGCTGTATTCATCTGCATAAATATTTTCATTTTAGTCAGATAAAGTGAACATCGATATGTACATCCATATATAAAGAACAATTATGAGCATGGGATGGTTTACCACTCTTTTCTCAATGGAAAAATCCGCATGAGTTAACGAAAACACCTTTCCTAAGGCAATATGAGATAATGGTACTTCCAACAACCAACTTTGCATTTGTTGAGTGATCACAAACCAATATAATTTACATACATAAATTTGAAACCAGGATCCATAGTCAATAGGTAATGAAAGTAAAATAATGATCTAAAATGGAAATAGTAAAAAGCCACCAGCTAACATCCAAATTCTCCAAAATCAAGCGATTTTTTTTGTCAAATTATGAAATTGTTGATAATTTGGCTATTACATCAAATTCAAATTCTTGCGAGAACAATGATGGCAGTTTTGAAGTTACAGATGCCCCTTCGCATAGCATCAACAACAGCAAACAAACTCTGATGTGTGAATACTCAAGTGAAATTCTTACAGAAAAAGTGTGACGTTAATTATTAAATGGTGTTATTTGTACATCATGTTCCTTTTCGCATTTAAAAAATCCAAAATATGCATAAAAAGGATGGATTGCAGCTAGTCTCCTGTCCAAAAAGCATTACAAACAAGACCAAACAATATTAAAAATTAAATTAACATCACTAAGAAATTGATATCAACGAAGGATAAATAAATAGAAAAGAACTTCGATCAACAGAGACGTGTCAACACATGGAAACTGACAGAAAGCTTGCAAGATGAGCAAAAGAGACATAATAAAAAATGCAAGGGACATTTATATTATCTTTTACATAGAACTGTAACCTGTAATCAACAAATCAAAAATAATTGAAAGAGAGACTTTCTGCCATTAAAAGACAGACCTTTGATTTTGGAATAACTTTAACAGCCACATCCTGCCCCTTCAAGCTTCCCTTCTTTCCCTTTGCTGCACAAGTATACCCAAAATGACCCTTTCCCATTTCTTCCCCAAGCTCGTAATGGCTGATGAAATTCTTAGAAAACCCAAAAGTCTTGTCCAGAGCAATAATCTCACACTCACTCCCTTCAGGTATAGTGGCCTCATTGGGCTTCATCGAGCCATGCCTCCTTGCAAGAAATGCCTTAATATGTTTAGCTGGTGATGGTGGTGGGAATGGGCGTTTAAGGAAGCGGAGAGGAGTTGAATGAATTGCAGGTGAGTTTTTGAAGGGACTTGGACTGTAAAAAGGGAATTTTGGTGTTTTCCCAGTTGAAGAATTCAGAGTATGTTCATTGATTTCACCTGGTATTACTGGATTTTCAGATAGATTTTGCGGAGGTTCAACGGGTTTTCCATGACACAGTCCCATGGAATCAAGATCCAATAGTTAGTAGATTCAACAGAATATGTAAAACCAAGGAAGAAGGAAATTCAATTGGAAAACTCAAAGAAAGATTAGATTTTCAAGCTTAAAGAGCAGAACCCAGGAATTAAAGCAAGAGAATTCCCCCAAGAAAATCAAGTTCCAATGCAAATTCAAGTGAGAAAAGAAAAACCCAAGAAGAGAAAAAGAAAGAAAAAAATTGAAGGAAGAAGAACAGTAAAAGGGCTTAAACTTTCTGTTGTATTGTAATGATCAATGCCAAAGACACTTTCCGAGAGGGAAAAAAATTCCACAGCACAAAAGTGAAAAAAGGAATTAGATGCTTAGCAGATACTGCAGGAAAAGAGAATTGACGGGTAAATAAAATAGAGTAAAATTTCTTCATTCTTAAGGAAAGGCGTTATTCATTTTCGTTTGTAATTGTTATGTCCCGTGCAAAGTTGGTAACCTGTACGTATTATTCCTCTTGATTACTTTTATTTTATTGGCAATCGTGTAATTGTTTGGATTTATTTGGATACAATAATAATAATTAGGAAAAATTACAGCAACGATCCCTAATTTTTTTAATTTTTACACTTTATCCTAACATTTAATTTGTACCAGCGAAGGTCCCTAACATTTTTATAAATATGCACCTGGAGTCCAACATGACGGAAAGCGTCTATAAAATCATTAGTTGACCTGGAAAATACAAAAAATGTGTTTTGACCATTTTAATAGGGGCATTTTCGTCCATATCAAATTTCTCATTTGATTTAAAAATAACAATTAAAAAAATAAAATCCCCCCCCCCCCCCTCCTCCTCCCATCCCATCTTCATCTTCTCCCAAACCAAACAATAATCCAAAATCGTCGCCGTCATTGCCTATATTGTCGAATTACCACCATCTTCCTCCATCATCCCTCACAACATAACATTTACCAAGCCCTAATCTCTTCGACCATGATTTGGATGATGCCAGCTTCAACGAATATTTTAGCATTTAGGTCCAAGAACAATTTCCCCAAGATAGTTTGCCATTTTCCATTCTCGTCTCTTCGGTAATTATTCATTTAACTTTAACAATTATAATTGTAAGCACTTTTAATTGATTTCCTAAATTTTTGCTTAAGTAGGATATTACATTCAACAAGATGAGTTAACAAGGGTTCCCAATATCCAACTCCTTATTATACAATTTCGAAAATTGCTTCAGAATCACTTGTTTCTACTTCCCATAGTCGCGACTTTCCTTTTTCATCAGATCTCCACCACAATTTCAGTAAATTACCAAATTAGCGTTCCACCATAATTTGATGATGTTCCACCATGAATATCCTTGCCTAGAGTGGATGAGACTAACGGCAGTTAGGCATGACCATGGGTGTGACCGTAGGCGACGGTTTGAGGGGTTAAGCTGTACAAGTCCTTCAGTCTTTCAATTTGAATTTGATCTTTTTGTGTTGTTATTTGTCCAATTAATTGTATGAGATGTATTTGTAGATTGAAGTTGTTGACTGGAGGATGAAATTTCGACGGCAACCAATGGTTTTTCTGGTTTAGGGGAGGTGATGGGTGGAAAATGAGGAGTTTTATTTTCTTTCTACATTTTTTTCTTTTTTTATTTAATTTTTAACTTATTTTAGGGATAATATGCAAAGTTACCATTTTATCCCTTTTAATTTGATCAAAATTGATCGAAGTCCACTTTTTTTGATCAACTAATGGTCAAATGGATGGTTTCCATCCAATTGGACTCCAATGTATATTTATGAAAATTTAAAGACCTTCGTTAACACAAACTGAAGGTTAATGTAAAATATGCAAAATTTAAAAGGTTAGGGACCGCTGCTATAATTTTTCCTAATAATTATTATATGGTTCACTTATTGGACATTCTCAACCGTCACTACAATTGGTATTAACATTTTTTGAATTAATTATTAATGTTTTGTTTAATCTTAGGGATAATTGCAACAACGATTCTAAACTTTTCACTTTTTTTTTCCAAATTTTATCTTAACATTCACTTTGTGCCACCCAATATCTCAAACCTTTCAATTTGTTGAAAAAGTACAAATATTCCATCCATTTGTCCATCATTTAACCAAGAAAATGAAAATTTGACCAATTTTGAACAAATTGGAAATGGTAAAATGATAAATTTGCTATTTTCCCACATAAAATAAGTTAAAAACTAAAATAAAAAAAAAAGAATATAAAACTCATCTTCTTCCACGCAATTCCCCACCCCCACCAATACCCATCACCCACCAGGTGGGTGGGAGGGAGGGGGTGAGGAAGAGAAAAATTATTTTTGTTTTGTTTTAATTATTTAATTATTTTATGTAGAAAAATAAAAAAAAATACCATTTTACCCTTTTCATTTTGGTCAATTTTGGTCAATTAACGATTTATCCATTTGTTCTTATGCTGCAACAAAATGAAAGGTTTTGGATTGTAGTTACCACAAAATGAAGATTTAAGGTAAAATTTTGCAAAAAAATGAAAGATTTGGGACTGTTGTTGTAATTATCCCTTGATCTTATTCCAATCACGTTTCATAATATTGAACCCATGTTCGGTAAAAATTAAAATCAAAATTTTAATCAAAGTCAAAGTCAACAATTAATTTTAGTCACACACTTCATGAGATTCACAACTTTTCGATCACACATTTCATCAACTTCTATCAAAATTTATTAAAATTTGATTTTAATTGCTACAAAACAGGGGCTCAACAATAATGTCATTCCAATTTTTTTAATCAAAAACGAGTTTATGGGTTTGATTCTACACACAATGCATTCCTTAAGGTCTTTATTCAACATATCGAACACCAAGTGTAAAAATTACTCCAAGATTGTCAAGTATTGAATAGTATGTAAATTATCAAAGACTTGAATCAAGAACGAGAGTGCAACAGCACAATGAAATGGATTTACAATTATGACCTAATCTTTTACTTGAAAAGTTAATTAAAATCTTGAATAGCCAACAATTTTATGGAATACATTGTAGTCGTTACTTCGTGATCCACGTGGCAAAAAATGGTCCTACTCGAACACAAGAGAAGGCACATAGACAACCAAAACGACGTCACTACAGAGCAAAAGTAGGGTAAGCTTTGCAAAACTTGCTTCATATAGGCAAAGCTCTAGATCCAAAACCTCCCCAAGGCCTATCTAGGTTAAATCAAACATTTACGTAAGAAGCCTCATAATCGAACATAAAGAGAGGACAAATTGGACCTTAAACGAATCCAAATTAACCGAATTTACAAGAAGCAAATGAATATCTTACCCGCTCAGATGAAGAAATACAAATATCTTATTAACCACGTGGTGTAAGTTAGAGGAGCATGTGGAAAAAGTGACGAAAATAATAACCAAGCCAATGAGCAACAACCATATGTCATAGAACCATTTAGAATTGCATTTGATTATAGGTTCATAAATAATAACGCGACACGAGTCCAAGTAATGCCGAAGGACTAAAAAGCCCCAAGGCTTGGGAAATCTCTAAATAACTCCATAATTCTACAAAAGGAAAAAATAAATTAAAGCCAAATTCTTGCTCTTCATATTTTAAGCCCTTGCTTGACCGGAGTTGTCACGGTCTAAAAGCTCTCCGGAGCTCCGGCAACCGGAAAAAGGATTAGAAAAGTGAGTGGACAAGGAGTTGGCAATGAACTTGTTGACTTCAACTCTTTAAATAGTTGTAAATACCTTTATTGAAAGAAATTGTTTGAATTTGATACTTCGAATCAAAAGTCTATATTCATATTCATATAATGTATTGAAGTATTGAACGATAATTTTTTTTTTTATCATTTAGCTAGAGCAAGATTCAAAAGAACCAAATGAATCCATACAAAATCTCTATGTTGCCTATATATACACGTATATGAATGATTCACTGTAAGAAAATTTTGATTTTTTTTCCTTTCTGGAATTGTAACTATCAATTGCAAAAAAGTCAATTTTAAGTAAATACTCAATACCCAAATAGCTTACAAAGTTGATCGTGATATGATTCGGTGCTTTCTGGACCGTCTCAGACTTTATGATTGATATTTGTTGAAAAGAAAAGTTATTCCGACGGCTCGATCCTTATTTACACATTACCATTGTCATGGGAAGGTTGAAAAATGAGTGATGAACCATCTCATGGCCACATGGAGTCTGCATTTAAACTTTTTATGGTCACTCAATTACAATTACAAGTGCAATGTGAACGTCGTGAAAAGTGAGCACCAACTATTTTAGGCAACTTCGGTGACATTATTTCAATATCATCGGATAAATATGCTAAAAATAGACGTATTGATGTAATGAGTTATATTATTCCCGACTTTACTAATTGTCACGGCCGTTGCTCCCAACATCAATCTATCGATGACAGCAGAGTGGTGCGCGCTAGCGCATTTCATAGTGAAATTTATAATTTCATCTATACACAAAATTATACCAAAAAAATCAATTTAAAAGTTAAATAACTAAACATTTGATTTTAAAATTTATATACTTTGTCTACATTGGTAATCAAGAACAGTGAAAAAAGGAAGAGAAAAAAATAAAATCGTATGATTCCAATTATGGTGCCTCCTAAAAGTAGATCTTTATGAGTGATCCATGAGAATTTATTCCCTTTATCTTGATTGGATTTTCTTCCATCTTTTAGACTTTTGATACCAAGGATTTTTGTCTCCTATTTATGAACGTTTTAGTCACACTATTTCAAGGTATCCCAAGAAACAATTAATAATCACGAAATTAGGTTTTGAACTCTTTGATTCTAATTTTATTCTGTTCGATAAATTCTTATCGCATTTTGTTTGAGTACAGAGTTGTTCGATTTCGAACATTCGAATAATACATATTTAAGTCGATTGTGTTTTAAGTAATCTCTCACGATTTCTTCTTCTTCTTCTTTAATAAAAAATAAAAAATAAAGTGTCGGAAGTTTATTTATATACACTAATTGGCTACCGAATATAGATGAAACCCTAAAAATAAAAGGGGAGAATAAATAAAGACTCCATTGATTGTCCCTTTTTGGCTTAGTGGAGCTTTGTGCAACAAAGAGAAATATTCTTATTCTTTCATATCCCTTCTCCCTTCATAACTTTTCTTAAGGAATAAACTTTTTCATAAAGAGATATCAAATATTGTTGGATTAATGAATTATAAATGAAAGTTCGATAAACGGAAAATGATTGATAATAAATTGTGTAGTTGAGAATTTAACTTAGTTGTTTACTAAGTAGCACGGAAACATGACAAACAAAATTTGTCGTTGAATGCTTTCCATAAAAAAAATATTAATTTTGATACAAAATATACTTAGTTAAGAATTGTTAGAATTCGAACAAAAATGATGTATGTTGATACAACTTGTTAGGAATAAAAGAGGCAAGATTATATGAATATGAAGTAGCTATCACAACTCAAGAAGAAATTGGTAAAGGAATGGAGACTTCAATATAATATGGAGAAAGAATAAAATGAATATAATGTTTCTGACTTATTCTAACTATAGCCCCTGTTTGTCTACCATTTTGCAAAAAATTGTTTTTTACAGTAATCGATCTCTACCACACATTCAAATAATAAAATATTTTACACATAAATCGATAAAGTTTATTTTAATTTCAACCACACATTTTCCAAAAAATACTATTCATTACACCATTTTCTTCTCAATAATGGTTGACAAACAGGCACATAAAGAAGAGCCAATTATATGTAGGGTGTACATGTCCAAATCATACTAATAGTTTTAAAGATGGAAATAATATCAAAAATTGCGTGGAATAAAGAAAACAATATTGGGCTAGACAAGCGCGATACTCAAGCGCTGGCTCGCGGTATGCAAGCAGCAAGTGTGCTGCTCGAGCGCTAGGGCGGCGACTGCTCTTTGCTAAAAATTTCATCTCGACGCTCGAGCGGTCAACTAGAGACAATACGACATCTTTTCATTCTTGGTCCATATTTTGACATTTTCACAGCCCCATCCTAACTGAGTTTGGAACAAACTTTAAAAAGATTTTTTTTACACTTTTCTTTAAAAAAAAGTATTAGTTTATGAAATATTTGTGTTTAGTTTGGGAACGACACTTTTTTTCTCTGTCATTTAATGTGTTACCGCTATATGTCACAATTTCATCACTATTTCTAAATGTCAACTTGTCAAAATCAAATGTGACAATTTATGTGGAATAATATGATTGATCATATGGATTGCCACATTACCGATATTCTATCATCATGCTGATAAATAGAATTACTCTTTTCATAATATTGCATTATGTTTGATATATAAATATTAAATAGGCCAAGATTGACGAAGAAGTGTACGAGACATAACTTTATTAGTGTTTTATCTAATTCTATCTATTCAATGACAAAATATGTCATCGTCGTGGTTAAAAAATCACTATCAATTTTTTACGGCCCAGATAATTATGTCATTTGAAATAAACAGAAAATATTTTTTTCTGATAAATTTAGGTATCTTTACTTTTCCTATGATTGTGATATGGTTAGGTGTTCTTCCATGGCCGGTTTTTTCACTTGATTATGCTCTGACCAAAACAAAGTGGGGGACACCCACCATTTAGGGTTTTTTGATAGTAGAAATGATCTCTTAGGTCTTTTGAATTTTGGATAAGTTTCTATCCTTTTTATTGTGTTAATTTATCGTTTGAAATGCCGTTATTTAAACGTATTTATACTTTAACACAAGAGAAAACTTACTATTTGCACTTAAAGAAATTATAGATTAACTCGGTTTTGCCCTCGGAAGTAATTTTATTTGAGTAATGCTATTTGTACATCATTGCTTACATAACGGTGTACACACAGATAATATGGAAGAGAGAGAGAGATTATAATAGCAAGATTTTTTTTTTTTTTTTCCTTTTTTTACACTTTCTCTTTCTTTCTTTCATGTCATGTATATCTGTACACACTATGATGGACAAATAATATTGGGAAAAAAATCATATTTAAGATGTTTTCTTTACCTCAATTCAAAAATAAGATAAATAGTTTAAAAATTCAAAAATCAGATATTCATTTAATTAATTAAAAATATTTATTAAATAAAAATAATAAAGTCACATTTTGTGATTAATGGTCACATATTCATAATTTTAAGTTACAGATTTATTTACTGGTCACATATCGTCAAATTTTTTGATCCCAAATTATTTCGAGGTCACATATCAAAAAATTTGTACGTCACAAATTATTTTGAGGTCACAGATTTTAAATTAGTTTGTCACATATTATTTCGAGGTCACAGATTATTAAATTTTTAGGTCACATTTGAGTAATTGGTCACAGATTGACAAAATTTTGGTTACAGATTGACAAAAATTTGGTCACAGATTGCCGATACTTGGTCACAGGTCACAGATCGACCAACACAAACTACCCAGCCACAAAACACACTACTGAACCCCAACATCGATAGATCCACCACCACCAAAAGCTAACCACAACCACCAGCCAACAATAGATCCACCACCACCAACAGCCAACCACAACCACCACCGCCAGCCAACAACAATAGATCCACCAACCCCAACAAAAATAGACCAACAGCCAACCACCACCACCAGCCAACAATAGATCCACCACCACCAACGGCCAACCACAACCACCACCGCCAGCCAACAATAATAGATCCACCAACCCACAGCCAACAATAGACCAACCACCCAACGCTCCACCGCAAACTACCACCCACAAGAACGGCGTCGCGGCGTCGCGGCGCTTTGTGTCGCAAGAAGTCTTGCTGCGCAATGACACGTCGGCTAGCTGCCGAGCGCAGCTCACACGCGGTCGCAAAGAAAGAGGGGATGGGGATGGGGAGGGGATGGGGAGGGAAGAGAGAGGGGAGGGGAGGGGAGCCACCGGCGAGGCAGAGAGAGAAACAGAGGGGAAGGGGAAGGGGAAGGGGAAGGGGAAGGAAGGAACCACCACGCAGATCCGCCAACAAAAAACCGCCGCCGCCGCCGGAAGCCGTTGCAGCGGCTGCCGGTGCTCGCAGCAGCAGCGGCCGAAGCTGCTGCGAGCACCGGCAGGGCTGTCCGCCGCCGCTGAAGCGAAAAGGTGGGGGGACGCAGAGAAGGGAGGGGGAGAGAGAGCCGGCAGAAAGGAGGGGGGGAGGGGACGCAGAGAAGGGAGGGGGAGAGAGAGAGGGAGGGAGAGAGAGAGAGAGAGAGAGAAGAGGGGTAGGGTAAAAAATTAGGGTTAGAATGTTTATATATTACCTGATTTTTGAAAAATAAAGTTTGGTCCCTGATTTTTGAATTGGTGTAAATTTTACACCTGATTTTTGTAATTATGCCAATAATATTACTCATTTTATTTTGGAAATAATCGAAGCCCAAATTTCACTTCGAAAGACCATTGATTTTGGCACCCAATTAGTGTTTAATGGGTCCAATATGAAAGGATCGAAATTCTTGGATCGTGAATTGTTTTCACCCATGGCCCAATACTCACAGCCCATTGTTTGCCCAAATATATATGTCTTATAGGCAAATAATTTAAAAGGCAAAACTGCAGTATTAGTCCCCAACCTGTTCGGTTAGTAGAAAATAGGTCCCTACTTTTTTAATCCTAACATTTTCATTCCCAGTATCCATCCAGCTGACCATTAACAATGCATGCGAGTTTCACAAGTCACATTTGTTGAGGGATAAAAATAGTATACACGTAGTCGGTTTTAGTTTTAAAAAAAAAATACAATAGTTGGTCGATGAAAATGTGAAGAAACACTTTAAATTAATATTTTAATTTTGAAATTGTGTTTGACTCTCCAAATTATTCATTCTTTATAATTAAATGTATTTAAAGTTTTTAAATTTTCAAAATAGGAAAACAATAAAATAATTTAAAAAAAAGCTAATTAAAATAAAAAATAAAGAACAATAATAAATATTTTTTGCGAGTAGTAAAATTGAGTGTTAAATATAAAGAGATTGTTGAAGTATTTCAAAAATTTTAACCTTCTAAATTGAGTGTTAAATATAAAGAGTTAGAGAATGCTCTAAACAATACAAAATTTAGAATTATTTATAGAGAAACACAATGATAATGAATAAGCCCTCGTTTGGTGAACATTTTGGGAGTAAAAATGTATTTTTACTGTTGATGTGAAGGGGAATATATGGTTGAAAAAGAAAGAAAAGTTATTGATGTGATGGAAAATATTTTTTTATTGAAGAATGTGTTGTTGAAAATGAGTGGAAGAATGAGAATGAGAAAAATAATATGGTTCAAACATGGTTTAAATTTGATTAAGCGCCTGTTTGACTCTTTTTAAATTATAAATTTTTATTTTTCATATTCATTTTCAACCACACAATCACATAAATATTATGCTCGTAAATCGAAAAAAAATTCTTATTTTTTAACTACACATTTTCCAAAAAAATCATTATTTAAAACATCATCTTCTTCCAATTTCTTTTTATGATGACCATAAATCATGGGCTAAAAAAAAAATACTTCGAGCAAATTTAAAATAATGTTCAAATTTCATATAAAATAAAAATTAATTATTGGAAAATATCTTTTTATTTATACAGAATCCAATGGGGACAGGCATGGTAAATCTGTCAGAGCAGTAAAAGTAAAGTTTGGCAATAATTGTGCTAAGAAACAGCGCACAACCCCGACAAATTCTTCAATGCGTGACGCCATTTGTCGGCTCGATTGACTCAATCCTACAGCCGCCTGTCGTCCTACGTGGCCGCAGCCATAAACCGAGATATCGACATTATGGTCCCGTCCCGTATGAAACATTTGTAGCCACGAGTTTAAGCTCTTTTTTTCAATAAATATATTTCTGTATAATTCATCAAATATTCTTTCTTAAAATAGTATTATACAGAAATATAAAAAAAAATCTTATTTTTTTAATCACATACTCTTCAAAAAATAAATATTTAAAACATATTATTTTTCTTCTAAAATTTCATTTTAGTGGAGTCCAAACAGTGGTTAAGTAACTATTATCTTTTTATTCTTCTTTTTCTTTTAAATTAAAAAAAGAATTGAACCAGACTCGTGTTTATAAATAATTTATAAATATTTAATTCACCTTTTATCCTCTCATTTTGAGGAATCAAAAAATATTATTCACTTATTCACAAATTTGTATTTATTGATTTTTTTTCGTGGTTGATGAACGTTACTAATGTTTTTTTTTTTTCTTATTATTATGATTACTAATTTATTGTTGGTGGTGGTGGTGTAATGGTTTTACAATCGAATGTTGGTGATGGCAAAATGGGCTAGTGATGATGGTGTGGTGGCAAGGGCCATGATGTCGACTTTTTTTTTTTTTGTGCTTTTGTGATGGTGGGATGGGGTGGTGTTGACGGTGGTAATGCCGACTTGTTGATGATGTATGATTTTTTTTTTTTGTGGTGATTTTTTATGGTGATGGGATTGTGTGATAATGCGGGTTTGTGGTAGTGGGGATGGAGGTAATGTTGGCGTAAATATGATAGTTCGAAGAAATAGAAAAGGATTGAGTGATGTAAATATGTGGAACATACGTAACAAATTGTGTTACATGTCTAACACGAACATAACAAGATATATTACACATGTTAAAAGAAGTACAACACATTTGTTACAAGCTCTAATTATGCTAAAATTCTTTTAATGCACTCTAATTATGCATTTTAAATATTACATTTTTAACTAATTTGAGAGACTTTTGATATGTTGTAAGTTAAGAATGTGGAAAATATTTCTTGGGTTGTTGGGGCGTGCTATAAAGATCAGTTATATAAATCATGTGTCCATATAAATGAATTTTATTTGTTACATATGCCCTCAATTTCTATAAAACAATAGTACACAGATACATTTCAAACCCAGGTACCCCACTTAGCCCCTGTTTGGTACCGCTTAAAATCTATATTTTAATCTGATTCAAAGTCAACAATTAATTTTAGCAACATATTTTAGGAATCCCACAACTTTTCAACCACACATTTCATCTGCTTCTATCAAAATTTATTAAAAAACTAATTTTAATCACCACCAAATAGGGCTTACTCTCGTTACAGAATTAGACTAAAATTTAAATAAAATTTAACAGTTAATTTTATCCATGTATTTTATGAGCTCTGTAATTTTTCAATCACATATTTCATTAACTTTTAATAAAATTTTCTGAAAATTTTATTTTGATCTAAACCAAACACGTTAATTAGACGCTTAGAACACGAAACTCTTGAAAGAAAAGATAAATTCTTTTGTTTTGTTTATCAAAGACAAACTTTTACATAATTAAGGAAAAGTATCATAGAAACAAGAACACAAATGCAAGAAAGCTATGCATTAAAATTTGCAAGCAAGATTCAGGAGAAAAAAGGGATTTTCCACCTTAATCTTACCCTAGCTAGCCTATGATTCTTTCGCCAAGTATTCTTCGTCTTTTCGAGCCTTCCCCGGATCCATAACTTGAACGTAGTATTAGGCTTTTCAGTGCATCTCTCAATAACACAACGGATTCATCAGTCTGATCTTTATCACTAGCCAATACTAGCACATTTCTGATTCTTCCTCCCAATGTTACAATTTCTGCCCTTAAAGGGCTCAATGGCAACGACTTTAATAAATCGATAAGGTCGGGTAAGAGATTGATCCGGTCTTCGCAGCAAAGAGAAGCCTTGATCAGAGATTTTCCATCAGCAGAATTATATTCATTTTGGATTACTGTGATTTCATCAGTCTCAGAAGGGAAAGTTTGATCATACTGAATTATTTCTGATGCCTGCTGCTTCAATTCCCTCACCCGTTCAACCACCTTTGCAAGAAGTGAAGCTTTATCCGTCTGCAATAATTCACGACAAAACGAATAATACATATTTCAATTACAGAATTTTTTTTTTTAAGTATAGTTGACAGAAATTCTTCAAGGTAAATATTAACTTTTATAAATGTTCTGTAACTATTAGAAGTACTTTATTTAGAACTATAACTATAAGAAGATTCTTTATAATTACAACTATAGAAATCTGATTAGTGGAGAAATGACATGAAAAAATGCAGTGAAAAATGAAACGACTTTCCCAATTAAACTATGAATGATATGAACCCTAGTGATAAAGAATCAAAACTTTTTGATTCTTTATTTTTTTTCAGGTCACCATCATCATAAGCATATTTTGAATTTTCAAAGGGCACCATGATATAATCTGAGTATGTAATAGAAAGGGCCGAGGGGGCGAAACGTTTCTGTCTTGACAACCATATCCTCTAAAAAAAGTATCTTTATGCTCAATCAAGAATTATAAAACATCAGATAAAAGATAAAATTTTTGTCGAAACTTGAAGTAAATCTTGTTTTTTTCCTACCCCAAAACAGTAGTGTGTGTGAGAGAAAGATTGAAGTCTTAAACTTACTTTAGAATTGCAAAGAAGAAGGGTCCTAAGCCTATCAAGATGATAGTTGATTCTCTCTCGACGTTTCCTCTCAGCTTCTTTATGATTCTCCGATGCAGTTAGAGCTCTTACTTCAGTTGGAGCATGCATAAATTCCGGCACCTCCATGGGGTAAAACGACGAACTACAGTAACTCTCCATCGACGGAAATCCGTAAATGAAACCATTTCCTTCAGGAACTTGATGAAAAGCTGAATTTTCCGGCGAATTGTCCGGTTGCATGGTGGGGGTGGATATGAAGTCAAGAGAAATCTTTCGGTAGTGGGATTGGATGTTTAGGGTTTGGTGCGACTTTTTCTATTATTTCTTTCATTCCTTTTGGTCGTTTTCTTTGCTTTCATTATTAAGGTTTGTTTGGATTATGGTCACGCGTGTTTTACTTTATCTTATTTTTCATCATCTTGCTGCCAGAAAAGAACTTCACTTTTTTAACCCTCCCTTTTTGTTTTGTACAGGAAAACCTAACTTTTTTTTCTTCCTTGCATGTTTGACTGAGCTTAAGAAGTTTACTTATAATTAATTAATTTACTTGTTTTAATGGTAATAGTGTGAGAGTTTAAATTCAATAATAAGTTGAAAGAGGTTGCTATTCTAATTGGGACCTCGTAAATTTTCGACTGAGGTCAAGCTAGTTTAAACTATTTAACCGTCTAAGCTCTTGTTTGTTTCTGATTATAATCTGATTTTAATTTTAAATCAAAGTCAACAATTACTTTTCACCACACGTTTCATGGGTTCACAACTTTTCAACTACGTATTTAATCGATTTTTATCAAAATTTACTAAAAATCTGATTTTAGTCTACAACAAACGAGGGGTAAATTACCAGTTAAGAAATTTCCTCTTTTTTCATTTTCTCATGTTATAAAATGATGCTTTTTTTATAAAGAGAAAAGGTCAAATGAATTAAACATGTAGCTATTTAAAATTTTTGTTCACACCTCCATGTTCTCTTGATTGCTTGACCAATCATATTTTGACACGTTATTATACTTTTAAAGTGTCGAAATTTTAGTAAGACACGACTAAACCTTTGAAAAAAGGTTCATTAAGTTATTGTTTGTTCTTTATTAGAATTAAATAAATATACATTTAAGGATCAAGATCTAAAAAGTTAGGGTCTATTCTATTTGCTGTTTTCAGACCATTTTCAGTTTTCGAAAATACTGAAAACACTTTTACTCATCTATTTTCAGAAACGAATTTCCAAAAACAAGTTTAAAATTTACAAAGAAAACGGAAAACGCTAAAAAAGTCGTTTTGGCTGTTTTCAGTTAAAATCAAGTCAAAACTTCATTTTTTTAATTTTTGAAAACAATTTTTCAAAATGACAAAAAGAATGCCTTTTCAACAATTTTAAAATGGACACTTAAAACACGAAATTCATAACTCAAAACTTAAAACTTAAAACTGAAATACGAAAAGAACAACCCTTTAGTCTTTCGTGAAGTTCCTTACACTTTCAGATTTGATTTTTCGACACATAATTGTTAATTGTAATACCTCGTTGATGTTGAACCAATTATTCAGTTAGAATAAAGTTAGTTGTTCAACTTTTGTTGACAACTAGTTTGACAACCTATGTGTTGTCAAGATTTCAGCCATCAATTTCAAAAATAGTTTTTTAAATGAACGGATATGTTGTTTTACAAGTCACGAGCTGTAAAAGAAGTTGTAAACGAGATTGTACAAGTACCATGACTCATTCATTTAACAAGTTACTCCGTTAGAGATGTGACTACAATATTTATTTTCAACAATAAGTACAACGTCTAACAAAATTTTAGTGAGGGAATCAACCTTGTTTTGTGTGCTTCATGTAATTTATAACATATCCATAGTACCAGGCTTACTTTCTTTTTCCAAATCATACACAATATAATTTTGAATCGAGAGAAAATATTATTTTGAGCATTATTATTACACAGTAAAATTATTACTTTTATCGATAAATTATTACTTTCCTTTTCCAAATTGTACACAGCAAAATTAGAACCTTTATAAAACAATAGCGTTCGAATAGAGAAAAAAAATATTATTTTGAGCTTTATTAATTTATCGATAAATGAATAATTTATTAGCTAATCGGTAAATGGATATTTAATAATTTATAGAGTATTTTATATTTTTATAATTTGTATTATATTTTACCATAGTAAACGTAGGAAATTAAAAAAAAAAATTTGAATGTGGTGAAATTTAAAATTTAGTGTGTAAACACACAAAAAGATATACACATACATACATTAAAGAGAAAGTGGAATGTACATGCATTGGCTTCAATATGCCAAATGTAGAATGTGCATTGTAAAAAATAATTACTATGTACAAAATAAAAAAATAAAAAAAAGCCAAATGAAATATGTGAAGTGCAAAAAATTAGGGATGAAATTGCATTTGGTTTGGGCAAAAAAAAAAAAAAAGGTCTTTTGAAGCATTTTTTAAAAGAGGCGAATTGAAAAAATATTGTCAAATTAAAAGTTTGTTAATTTGTATGAACTTTTATGAATTTAAACAGTTATTATTTTATATGTTTGTTGAGCATTAAAGGAATTTTTTTAAAAAATTATTATTTTATGTATCATTAATTTATTATTTGGTGAATCACTCAATTTTTTTATCAACTAATTTGGGCATGTGAAGTTAGAGGGACACCAGAATATACACTTTGTACATGTCATGGGCCAGAATATTAAACCTATTCATTTTTTACAGATAATGGAAGCCCATACCATTAGGCTTTGTTAGTTGTGAGAACTTTTGACCACAAAATGGGCAGTCCGAGAAGAATGAGGTATATTTTGCAATTTTCAAGATACTCCAAGTAAATAGATTAAGTATTTTTGGGGAGTGTTTTATAAATTATTTTGCTACTATATCGTACTAGAAGATACTCGATCTCAAATAGAGAATGCACGAGAGATGAGCACAATGAGAAGTAAATTTATATGCTATAAACTGAGAGCTTGTTTCGGAGAGATTTTTGGGGGAAGAATTGATTTTGAATAGTGATATGATGAGAAATGTATGGTTGAAAAAGAAGAAAAAATTATTGATGTGATGAAAAATATTATTTTATTGAAAAATGTGTGGTTGAAAATGAGAATTGATTTACTCTAGAAAAATTTAATTCCTCCCAAACAGGGCCTGAATAATAAAATGCTTGCTTGAATAATGAATAAGTGTCGAGTATATATAGAACTTGATGAGGTGTAATCACATAAGAATTCGAACACGTGTATATCACTAGAATGACTAGATATGATTGGATCAATGATGGCCAGTGACTCCTAGTATAAGTATCTTGAGTAAATTTATGGCCAATTCAGGTGAAACACATTTGTTAGCAATAAAATGGATGTTAAAATACTTAGAGGGCTAATCTAATTTAGGTTTAAAATTTCAATGGTGTAATTTTGAAAGGCTACACTGACTATGATTTTACAGATGGCTTGGATAAAAGAAGATCAATCTCTTCTTACATTTTTACTCTTTTTGATGGGTGTATAGGTGAGAAGATTTTATTATAATCAATGTTATCTCTTTGTGTAAATCTTTTAGCCACATGTCTGGCCTTATAACATTTACATTTAGCATCAGATTCACCCTCTTTACATTTAGCCACACCTTAAATTTGGAATAATTTGGAGATTTTTCAGACCACAATGATTCGAGGATTTGAAAATCAACAACGCTAGTTGAGATTCTATTGATCTGATAAGCGGCCGTTTCTTAGCCTTCTCCCCAGAAAAAAATTGGGAATTCTAGAACTCAACAACATACACCTAACATTTTCTAATAATGTTCTATCTACCCTCTTACAAACACCATTTTGTTGAAGAGTGTATGTTACTGTTCTGTGCCTTAGAATTCCAGATTATTTACAAAATGAGTCAAACTCAAAGTTATAAAATTCCATTAATTATTTGTTGCAAGTGTTTTGACTTTCTTATTTATTTATTTTCAATCATCAATTTCCATTGTTTAAAGTTTTGGAAGGTGTCAGATTTTGATTTTAAAAGAAAAGTTCACATTTTCCTTGAAAAATCATTTACTATAAGTAGATAAAATCTAAATCTACTTAATATATTTACAGATGCTGGACCCCGCAGATTAGCATGTAAATACTCAAGAATAGAAGTGGATTTATGAATCTCAATTTTAAAAGATAGCTTATTTTGTTTTCCAATGATACGGTCCTCACAAAACTATAATTTTACAATGTTATCTTTTCCAAACAATCATGCTACATGTACAATGATAGTTGATAATGTTTGTTCACAATCATGACTTGGCACCATCACATTCACACATTTCAAAAAAATTCAAAAACTGTTCTTAAATCAATTGTCCAGATTTTACCACATCTAACATTGTCAACAAACATTGTTAACCATCATTGTACAAGTGGATTAATTCTTTTCTAAACATCCATGCTTATTAAGAATCATTAATCCCTTTTCATCAATATGGTCAAGTCACTTATGACAGATTAAAGATTTGTCATCATAGGACTATACAGCGGCAGAGATGTTTCCAACCAATGATTCAACTTGCTGTATGTAGGTCCCATTGACTTTGGGAGATGAAATTATTTCCTTAGAATTAAGATTTATCCTTATAAATCCCTTATGAATCTTAATTTCATATTTATCATCCAATTCTCCCAAGGAAATCAATTTTCTTTTAACATAAGGCAATATCTAATTTGGGGCAACTCAAGAGTATGACTATACTTCAATAAAAAGCAAAGTTTTCCAATACCTTTTATGTAACAAGTCATATATTTTCTCATCTGAACTTGACCACCATTTAGGTCATCAAATTCATTGAACCATTCTCTCATGAGACACATGGGGAACGAACAACCGGTATCAAGAACCCACTCTTTTGGGTTTCTTTTAGTTGCAGTAACAAGGACAACTCCTTGTATATCGGATTTATTATTGCAGAAAATTGTTGTAGATCCTCTAAAATTTGATTTTCCTTTCATATCAGATATTTTCTTAAAACAATTATTTATGAAATGTCAGGTCTTTCCACAATAATAACATTTCTTGACTTGATTCTTATATTTCAGTTGATTCTTGTTCTTATATTTGAATCTAAGATTTTGGGGGTCTTCCATTCTTACAAGAGTTATAATTGCACATATTCCTTTTTTTTTTTTTTTAATTTTGATTTAGTTTCTCCTTAACATTTAACCCTTCACCAAATTTAGAGTCCTTAAATTCAGATTTAATTCAAGTTCTCTATTTCTTAAAGTTGAAATGATAATGTCAACAATAAAATCCTCTCTTCCATATTCTAAAGAGTTTTCGAGTTCCCTATACTCATCACTTAAGGAATTTAACAAGGCAACAACTTGTTGATCATTAGATAACTTCTCATCACAATTTGCTTAAGTCTTGAATCAATTTTGTGAATTTATCAATATTATCTTCCAGAGTAGAGAAGGCATCAAATCTGAAGTTGTAGAATTTTCTTAGGAGATAACATTTGTTAGGCATGGTCTTAGTTATGTAAAGTGATCCTAACTTAGCCCATAAGGTTTCAATAGTAGTGATTTCCCCAATCTTTCTTACCACATTATCAGACAAATGAAGAAAGTTAAAAAAATCCAAGCAAATTTATCTACTCTCTCCGTCCCAATTATATAGGCTTGTTTCGTTTTTCATACGGATTAAGAAATCTTCTTTAATATCATTGGAAAATTAATTTTTGCCAAGATCTTTCATAATTTACCCCTATTTAATTTTCAATATGTAAAATTAATTATTATTGGAACCAATAAAGAATTTGAAGAAGAAGAATAAATGAGAGTTGTTTCATGTTCCAAGAAGTGAGAAATGTGTGTATTTGGATGATTTCAAAAAGTTTGCATATTAAGTGAGGAAAATTTAATACAAGTATATTAATAAAGGAACACAACAAAGTATTTTATATTAGGAAACATGCCTATATATTTGGGACAAGAGAAAAAGGAAACACAGCCTATATAATTGGGACGGAGTGAGTAATTCTTATCTCCTATAAGCACTAATTTTAGTACCTCATGTTCCATCAAGAACAACACCACACCTCTATTGTAACAATGGAGCCCTCATCTTTTGGCGCTAAAGACTACCTTTCCAGGTCTCAACTTCAAATTTGTGTGTAGTTGTCATTTTAATCAGTGTTCTAAAATGCGTAATGCGTTGCGAAGCGTCGAGGCCGAGAATCAAGAATCACAAGTTTAGGCGTGTCAATGCGAATAATAAGCGTCATAATGCGTTTCGTATTTTTAAGGTATTAAATATATTTTTATATAAAAAAAATAAATTTTTTAATATATAAAAAAAACAGATTTAAAAAAAAGAAAAAAAGGGATTAGACGGACTAATGCGCGCCAAGGCGCGCCTTTTAGTTGGAAAACGCATTTTTCCCGCATTTCCCGAATTCGACGAGTTTTGGTCGCGCGTAGGCGGCGCGTTTTCCCATTTTTTAGAACAATGATTTTAACAGATAAAGCCACAATATCGAGATTATACAACATACAGAGTATAACATATTCAAGCAGTGTGAAAAAATTGTAGGATATGCAAATTTCAGAATATTACAACAACTTCTCCTTATCATGTAATTTACACAAACTATAAAGCAGCTTATACAATTCAAGTATGCAGAATTATATAGCAACGAGTATGATCAAATCAAACAAGCAATTATCAAATTGAATTGTCAATTTGACATGTTTAAGGAGTGGAGACCCTTTGATATACCACTCCCTTAGATTCTCATATCCTCGCAAGAGACCTTGGACAAAGGTAAATAGTAGTAGATCACTTATTTTGATAACCAAATCAAATTTAATAGAAGACAGTTTAATAATAGTAGAAAATTAAAGAGTACGAAAAATAAATTGAAGGGAATAATAGAGGAATACCAGAATCGGATTAGAAATCCAAGATTGTAACCCAACGAGTCACAGTGAATTAGTATAACTCAGTTGTGTGTCAAGAAAAACAACAGGAATTGGGGTGAGTTAGCTCAACTCACTAGTACTTAGAACGAGTTTCAAAACACCACCCCAACTCTGTGGTGAGTTAAGAACCAAATATAGCCAGAACTCAATTAAAAAAAAATACTAAATTTTTTAGGTCAAAGGCGAGTCAAAGTATTTTATCACCAAAAAGTTCCAGAGCCCTTAAAAACAGAGCAAATCTAAACTTAGAAAACACAAAATCTTTAAGGGATCCAATAAAAAATTGCATCAAAGGTAGATCGTAGCAATACTTTTCAAAAAACACAATTTGTTTTCAAAAAACCTCTTTAGAATTTTCAAGATTTAATAGATCTGCATAAAAATTAAAACTAGGGTTTCAATAAAAACAAACCCTAATGCTTGAAAATACAAGTTCAGACTCTGATACCACTTGTTGGTCTCAGAATCACTAAATAACAACAGTTTGTAAAAACTTAAAATTGCAGCAACGTAAAATCACAGAAAATGACGAACAAAAAGATCTTTCACCCTTTAGTGCTCAAATTTTTAGCCAAAAGGCCTAATCACTATGTTGAACATTTATCAAATAGATATCACTCAAATCCACTAAAAACTCTAAGTGTCTGTTTGATAGGCCCTTTTTTTCCCATGGAAAATGGAATTGAAATTCTATTTCCTACTTTTGCCATGTTTGATAGCCAAAATTTTTCATGGAAAATATTTTCCTCCCACCTCCCACGTGGCCGATTTTTTCATGTTTTTGTTGAATTGGTTTTCCCAATACTTTGGTGGGAAAATGGTTTCCATTTTTATTTTTTTGTAATGAAAACAAATTCTATGGATAGTTGTAAATTTTTTTTCTCTTTAATGAACAATTTTCATGAAAAATAAAGTCAAACGAATACCAAAAGATCCAAAATTTCAACATTTTCAAGGTGAAATTATAATCAAACACAATTAATTCACAATTATCAGGAAAACAATTCTAGGCAATTCAATTCCCAATAATTCATTTCTTTTCACTCAAATTTCACTATTATAATCAAACGGACCCTAAGAACAGTTACAGAATGTGTGAAGAAACTTAAGTTTCCTCTAGCCTCTCTAAATATTACACCAAGAATACAATCATTTACAATCTCTCAGATTGCACACTAAATACAACCAAAGTCATTTTACTAAAAGATTTACAGAGATTGAATACGAAGAAGGAATGATCCAGAATCACACAGAAATAACGAAGAAAACCTTAAGTCACACATCATAACTCTTCCAAGAGAATGACATTTGTGATGCATATATACTCAACTATTCAGATCGAAATCAACGGCCACATAGAGGCCAAGTGTAAGTAGCTGTGTCAACGAGTCGAGCCGAACCGAGCCGGAGCCGGGAAAAAAGAGCTCGAGCTCGGCTCGAGCTTTTTTAGGCCGAGCTTTTTTGTGCCCGAGCCGAGTCGAGCTAAGTTCGGCAAAAAAAAAATAAGCCTCGGCCCGAGCCTTAGGGGGCCGAGGCGAACCCGGACCGAGCCTTTTGGGTTTTTTTTTTTTAATGTCAAATCTATATTTTTGCTTGAAAAATTCAAAATTTGTATTGTTTATACGTACTATAAATTAAATAAAAAAGCTCGGGTTCGGCTCGAGCCTTTTGGGACCGAGCTTTTTTTGGCCCGAGTCGAGCCGAACAAAGCCCTGTCAAAAAAATGAGGCTCAGCCTGAGCCTTAGCTCGGTGTAACCGAGCCCTATCCGGGCCCGGCTCGAGCCTTTTTTGAGTCGAGCCCGAGTCGACGAACTTTTTTGCCATCCCTAAGTGTAAGACCAAGCTAAATTAGAACCAATATTTATAAAGGCATGTTTTCATCGAACACGACTTTAGGCAATTGGATCATAACCCGATTTAAACCGTATTTGACCCAATCAACCAGCCCATAGGAAAAGTGGGGCAGTCCAATTGGCACAACATAAAATAAGGAGGATTAAATCCAAGTTTTTGTTGATGAAAATTAAAATTAGCTAAAATAAAAAATAAAAAATCTAGTAAATCAAAACGGCTGGAATTTTTATCAATTCTCATTTCTAATAGCTAAATTACGACCATGTTCTATACAAACAGACTTCACGTTTAGATCTGACTGAAGCATGGACTACTAATTATTAACAAGCATGCTAAATATGCTGTAGATTCATGCGCAAAAATTATGATGCTTACACATTTATTTGCATGGCTGTGAACTAATAATTCACCTTATTTCTATTACCTGTAAGCACGAACCATACTTCACATAAAGCAATATTGGAATTGGTTTTGTACTTTGAGTGTTCATTTTCAGATTGTTAAAAATTTGTTCTTTTTGGCATTTTGAAAATTTTGGCTTGATTATAATTGAAAACACCAAAAAATGACAAATTTATAGTTTTAGGTTTTCTTTGTAAATTTTTAACTTATTTTCAAAAACTCGTTTTCGAAAATAGGAAAGAGAACGCTTTTTCACTGTTTTATAAAATCGAAAACAGAAAACGGCTTAAAAATGGTAAAGAGAACAGACCCTTAAATATTGCAAGTCGAATGTATAAAAGATAATTTAAATTTATATGCATATTTTTTCTAGACCGTGCTTTTATTTTATTATTTTATGAATTTTGAGATTTAATAGAAGTTAATTTGTTGAATTTAAAATCATTATAGTGAATACATTATTTTTATAATATTATTTTTTTATTATTGAAGTAAATAAAAATATTATAATAGGGCTACTAATAATAATACAAAAGAGCATCATTACAATCAATATCCATTTTAATAATTATGCACAAGAATAACTTAATTTTGTTTCAAATGTTCAAATATTGATTTTGAAGCCTACAACAATTTAGAAACAAAAGTTCACAAAAAACTTATTTGATCACTTCTACTACTGATTCTTTGTTAAGCACAGCTAAAGCCAACTGCCTTAAAAGCACAATAACAGCAAATCAAGTTTTATTGCCCATTTGGCAAGACTTTAGAAAAGTCAATAGCTGTTTTTAAATTTATTTGAATAATTTTTTAAAAATATTTTTATCGAGCTTTTAGAGTAAGATGTCGTAATGTAGCCTCCTCAAGAAGTTTTTACACAAGAAGAGAGAAACAAAACAAAAATCCAGTCAAACATGCCATAGACAAACGCAAAAACAATAAGAAATAAACAAAATATAACGAGAGCATCTTCAAAAAATTCTTTAAAAATAATATATTATTTATTTTAAAGTGTCAAATCATAAAATTAGGCTCCAAGGGACAAGACATTTAACTTTTTTTAAAAGAGGATGTGTCTAGCTCTCTACATTCTATTTGTATTTTATCAAAATGACATTTTTGTAAAATTTAATTTTCAATGTTTCCTAAAAACAATACATGAACGTTGGATAAAGTAAAATGAAGAGAAAAAATAAAAAAAATTATTAGAATGTGTAAAAAAAAATTAACTCTTTAAATTTAAACAATCACTCTATGGGTACAGAATTTTTTTTATAGAATTTGTACCGAATACATACAACACATGAGTCCCATTATTTTTAACAATATTTAATTCATGTGGGCCCCACCTCCTCATGTGAGAGGAATTCGAAAATCTGTACAAATTGGGTAAAATTTCTTCTGTACTTACATCATTTTTCAAATTTAAATATACTATCTACCATGATCACAATGCTCTTTAAAAATAAATAGCCATCCACACGCGACCAGCGAAAAATTGAAAGAAATTGCCACATTAGACAAAACTTAAAACGTGTAAATAACAGCTTAATTTCCCGATGAACTGGTCAATTCTCCTCTCATACAGCGCACGATTAACTTTTCAAATCCTTTCAAGCCATCGTATCATTTTCAATCATATTCTCATAGGCCTTGTTTGTTAGAAAAAAAAAAATATTATTTTCAACGACACATACACAACTTTTTCCTACTTTATCACACATATTCTCCGGCAAAATTAATTTTTTTGCACAAGCTTTTTATTTCCGTGTCCGCGTAAAAAAGAATAAAATAAAAAGTGGGACATGTGATGCATGAAATTTCTGAAACTTGTGACACTCATGGATTAAGATTATCATTTAGTTAAATATGTGGGATTAATCATGTGATTCACCATCATCACATTCACATCAACTTGTTAATTAGTTTTTTAAGTACTAGGTTGGATCCATGGAAAAAGAGACACAAATTGAATTTAATTAATGAGCAAAAGCAAAAGGTGTGTTTGTGTTTGTCCACTTTGATTAAGATTGTTGTGGAATAATGATGTCTTTTTATGCTGTTTTTAAATTAATAATATATTTTATAAATAAAGCTTGACCTAAAACAGGATTTAGCTTTTGCTAATCTGAAAAGATGGGAAATAATGTGGTTTATGGTTAACTAATGGGTAATTAGTATAAAACGTCTCTACCTTTCAATGTTATTCTACAACACATCCATACCTTTTATTTTTTTGATATTTTCATCCTTATTTTCACTTTTGCTTACTAAAACGTCCTTCCATCCACTTACTGTTGGTATCCCCCGTTAATTGAATAAAAATGGTCAAATGTCTTTTTAAAAAGGAAGGGTAACGTAGTCTTAAAAAAAAAAAAAAAAAAATCCCTTTCTTCCCCACTCTATTCTCTTACGCGGGGGTTACTTTGCTATTTTCACTTCAAAATTTTTCATTTCTTCCATTCCTTTGTGCATTCCTCCCTTCTCCTCTCATCTCCTCGTCGCACAATGGAAGAACACGGTGAATGGTATTAATGCAAGCAAAAGTAACTTTTTTTTTTCTTTTGGCTTGGGTATTTTGGTTTTCCTTGTTTGAGTCCCATTTTTAGACAAAAAATGCATTTTCAAATAGTGTTTTGTTGGAGATTGTGTGGTTAAAAAATAAGAATTTTTTCGATTTACGTGTAATATTATTTTATAGGAAAATGTGTGGTTGAAAATGAATTTTGACAAAATAGGGACCAAACATAGGCTGTGTTTTGAGGGATTGGAGGTTTTTGATGAGTTTTCATGATATTTATTGTTGTTTTACAGGTATATATCATATTCATGAGTAACATAGTTCCTCCATTTTTGAGTTGCTATGTATAACATGTTGCACACAAAAGAAAATAGGGACCTAATCTGCCATACTTAAATGGTATGGACCATTTTCAAATCTAGCTAAAATTTTTGAAATAGTCAGATTTCCACAAATGTACAATTAATTAGTGAAGGGTAATTAACACAAAACGTCCATACCTTTTATTTTTTGATACTTTCACCTTAGCCAAAAAGTCCTTCCATTCACTTACCGTTAGAATCTCCATTAACTAAATAAAAAAGGCCAATTTTCTTTTTAAAAAGGAAGGGTAGTATATTTTTCCAAAAAATTCCCTTCCTTCCCCCTTTCAAAAATGTTTTTCTATAACTAATTGTAAAGTTAATATGAAAATAACTGATAAAATTATTCCATTAAGTAAATAAAAAATTGCGTAAAGAACATTGTATTTCATAACAATGGCCGCCGTAATGATGGATTATTGATAAAATTTAGAATAGTAGATGAAGATATTGAATATGTAATCGATGAACTGGAGATGTTCATCCCCATTTTGTGCTTATTAAGGATGTAACTAAGGGGTAAATTGAGTGACGAATGGTCCATCAAAATTCAATGTTGAAGATGAACTGGACTTGTTTATTTCTTTTTAGCATGAAAGTAACCTTGTGATAATCATCCCTACGTAGTAATATGTTTTGCGTGTAGTATTCATACCTTTTAAAATATTTTGCGAAAAAATCCCCGCCTTTCAAATTATTTGGAGCAAAACATTCCTACCTTTGTAATTCATAAAATTCTATTTTGGGTTAGCCTGCTTGTCAACCATTATTTCAAATTTTTTTAATTTACATCCAATTTTCAATAATACATTTACACAATAAAATATTTTGTTCGTAAATTCAAAATTTTTTCCTATTTCTAAACTACGCATTCTCCAAAAAATCACTATTTAAAACCTTATTTATCCAGATAATGGTCATCAATCAAGTGGTGGTAGTTCGGTATAAGTTTGCTTTATTAACAGACAACAGTGTTACAAATTTTAGAATAATGCTACTTTGCCCCAACAATGTGACATAATGGTTGACAAAATAAGTGTTGGCAAGATGTGATTGGTTGAAAAAGTTGACTGAGTTTTAAACAGTCCAATAATATGTTGCCACGTGACATTATGTCAATGATTATGTCAACCATTATGTTCATATAGCATGATTCCAAATTTTAAGTCATATCTTGTTCAACACATCAAATAAGACAACCTTTTGGAGAAATTCATATTTGGCTTTCCTCAATTCCTCGTGGCTTTGGCTTAATTCCTGTTTGATTTATGGGGCTATATTATCGAGGAAATAATGTATTTTAAATAATGATATTATGAAAAATATGTAATTAAAAAATAACGAAAAGTTATTGATGTGATGAAAAATATTATTTTACTAAAATATGTGTAGTTGAAAATGAGTTTTGGAAGAAGAGATGTCAAACATGGAATTAGCCCCATTTTAATTTCTAAGCCTGCTACAGGGCTATGAGAAGGTGAAATTGACCGGCCGGCAAATACTGTCGACTACAATAAATGAACCCCAAAATCTAGTCTTCCCATGCTAACGTTGGATTTACCTCTCATAATCCACTTGGGACCCACATTTAGGTCCAGACCAGACTTGACTTGTACCAATTTGCAAATCACAAGCTACGCCATTATTTATATATAGCGTACCAATGCCTAGTAAATTCAGCAGCCACTAATAAATTCCCTCTACTGTTCCTTCAGAAGCACGTTTTATCAGAAAACAATTATTTCCTGTTCAACTAGAAAAACCCGTTAAGTTAAACCTTCCACTTCCTTTCAAACAGTGGAAGTATTACCACAAACAGCCATTCCCCATCTACAGAAAATTGCTGCCAGTTTGGTCTGTTTTTCTTTTGTTTTTGTTATTGGACATCATTGTCCAATAGAAAATTGTCAAGTGTAATGCGTTTAATTTTTGACACCACTTTTTCTCTACAAATAACAAACTAAATGAGAAAGTAAGTCTAAAGATCGATCGGGTGGGCTAGCCCAAAAGGTGAACTCTTCGACAACACGATATACCAGACTGCCTTTTCGGGCATGACTCAGACGCATCGACACATTTTGAAACCTCTAATCTTATCTTAATAAAAAATAATTCACTTGATGAAAAGGGACAAAATTACAAGTAATAGAGGGCACAAGAGTTGAAGAAAAAAAAGGGCAAATAGACAATAGAAAATTCTCCCACTAATAATTCTTCACTCTTCTTTCTACATATCTATCAGCAGCCTTGTTTCAAAAGTTTCTTCAAAGTTCAACCAGCCCCTTCTCTTTGCTGCTACATTTTCTATATGTTAGAAGCCCAAAAAATGCCATGACAAGAGGGTTAGTTCTTTCATTAATAATCTGGCAGCAGCTTTACTGCACTTGCAACTTCAAAGCCCGAGCAATATGTAGTAGACCAAAGTGATAGGTAGAGCTACTAACATCCCAAATATCACCCTACAAGAAGGAAATATGAAATTAGAAACATAAAAAAGAGGAGTTCACGATTCCTATGCAGAATTAGATAAGACTCAGGTGTATATCGAACAAGATTTTAACTTCTTTTCCTTTCTCAATGTACTAGAACTAATAAATGGTGTTATTGGGGCTAACCCGGTGCTTAGGATATCAGGATGAACGTTGTATTCCTTTGCGAAGACAAAAGGAACAATTCCTTGTGGAAGTGCTGCCTGAAAATATGAAGCATGAATCCATCAGTCGAGCACAAGAGATAAATGTGTTGTATGAAATTTTGTATTCTTGAAATTTATTTACCTGTACAATTGCTATGTGCAAAAGATCGCCCCGAAGTCCAATGGCAATTGAGGCAGCAGCCATAACTGCGGGCCCAGTAAGAAATCGCACGGCCATGGAGAAGGCAGCAACTGACTTCCCGCAAGCAATCATCCTAGGCTGCAATGCCATAAACAATCCTGCAATCCAACAGTAAAATGAGTGATAAAGTAAACTCAAAAACAAGTAAAAGTTCAAAATCCCACGTAGAGGGACATCAATTTGATCATACCAAGACTGAACATTGCCATTCCAAGACCGGCATCAGACAGAATAGCTATCGATTTGGCTATTATTGCAGGCATCTCAACATGCCACCTGAAATAATTTTAACAATCGGTCAAAACTTACAATGTCAACGGCTACATGAGAATTTTTCACAAAATGCGAGAATATTTACCTGAACGAGACCAAAGACCATGTGAGGCCAATAAGACTGGAATATGTGTTCGGATTCCTAATCAGTTTCCGCCACACCATAATCAATATGAGCCGAGTCATCACACTAGTCGGAGGCATAGCTGTTGTCTTGGGCTCGGCGTCAGGCTTAGGACGAAGCTCGGAGGTCGAACCCAGCTTCGATAGTACAGGCCCTTCCCTGTCCGTCCCATTTAGTCCCCGTTTGTTCCCGAAACTGAACTCGTCTCGGCCAAAATCATCATAATCTAAAAAGCCGTCGAAAAATCAGTTATTAAAATAAGATCAAAATAGTGATGAATTAAGTAAACTCTATTCACAGGTAGAAGACAAACAAACCAGACTTTCAGGGAAGCTGCTGTGCTAATAATAAACCAATTAACAGAATGTTAATACTAGAGGGAACTCCATAGGAAAAAGACATATCAAACAAATAACTCTTCAACCACAAGCTAATAAAAGACATCCGAATCCGATAACAAGTCTTAGTAAAAGACAAAGACAGTTACATATAAAAGTAGACAAAACCAAGAACATTTTAGGATTACAATCAACCATTCATATGCACAAACAAGAACAGAATTAAACAATTATTGGATCAAGTAGTAATAGTTTAGTCTACAGGTGATTTGACCAAAAAAAAAAAAGAGAGAAAAATGAGAAAAACTAAAGTCCAAATGAGCAAAAATTACCTTTGGGATGAGCTCCAACATTGATTTCATTCCCATATTCACCTCCCCTGAATACATGAATCCCTCCTTCAGAAACTGGTGAAGCACTAGAACTCCAAACAAACATGTGAAGATCTTTGCCATTAGCGTCAGCACCATTAGCCTTCTTTTTCATGCCGGCGGCTGTCACTGGAGAGAAAATTCCGGCACCGGCTGGCGCAGGGTACCCTGCATTCCCTTGCCCAGAAACCCCATTAGGCCTTGAAGGGTTTCCATACCCACTCTCCTCATCAAACCCCAAGTTCCCATAATTTGAATGCCTTGGACTAACATTGCTAGTGTTCTTCCCATTCACCATGGAATAGAGATCAGTGTGGTTAAAGCTAGAGCCTCTTGGGGTAGGGTTTCTTGATGATTGCAGAGAGTAAATCTCTGCATTCGTTAAATTTGAAGGTCTAGGTGTCATAGAAACACCAGAATTAGGCCCATGGGATCTTCTTGAAAAGATTTCAGACCTTGAACTTGTTGATTTTCTCACAGTAACATGAAGTTTTCCATCTTCACCAACTTCAGCTTCAGTTTGCAGAGGCTCTTTACCATCCAAAGAAATTATATCAGAATCTACTTTAAATGAGATAATAGAGCCTGCAGTGTCTGGGAACTGCTCTGCAATAAGCATTCTAGCTCCTCTGTATTCAAACAAGAACAGCATCAAAGTGTACCAAATGATGCACTGAAGCACCACTATCTGCACCATTAAACTCCCTGAGGAGTCACCATACATCCCTTTCAACAGAGGAATCCCCATTACAAGTGTGTTGGGGAGTGTTGATAGAGAAAACAGAGTAATGGACCATTCAAGAGACCCTCTTGAGCTAATTCTTGACCAAATGGAGAGAACAAAAAGAACCATGATCTTCTGAAGAGTATCAGCAGCTATGAACCTGTAGTTCATGGCGTAGGGATTGTTTGCAGAGATGAAGTGAAAAGAAAGCAGAGGCACTGCAAAGAGTGCCACAAATCTGTTGATGCCTGAACACTGATCTGGGGTAAAGATTTTCCACCATTTTACTGAACCATAGGCCAAAATCATGGCCACATAGAGAGGAACCACTGCAGTTAGCACATGGTAAAGGTCTGTAGTTTTGATCATTTTCCTTGCTTAAAAAAGGGTTTTGAAGGTTTCTTCAAATAATATCAAGATTGGGTTGTTACCCTCTAGTTTTTACTCCAGGAATTTTTTGTTGAAGCTGAAAAACCAAGATTTCCAGTTCAAGACCAAGGTATGAATATGGAGTATAAGTTATAGCAATGGCTAGAAGAGAAAGATATGATATTAGTCTAGTTTTGGTGGCTGTAGGATAGGTTGAGCTAAAAGAAAAGGGAAGTAATGGGTTGCCAGAAAATGGTGTATGACCAGATTTTCAGGCAGGATTTGGGAGAGAAAGAGCAAAGCAGACAGACATAATATCAGTGAAGTGATATGGGATTATTTAAGGGAAATAAATGGCAGACAAAGAAATAAAAGCTGAGTCTTGTTTATGTCTTTTGATGGGAGATGATGGGAAAGAGAGAAAGTGCCTTCTCTAACTGTGTTTGATGGATATTATTTAGAAAATAATGTATTTTTAAATAGTGACGGTGATGAGAAATATGTGGTTAAAATGTAAAAAAAAATTATTGATATAATGAAATATTATTTTATTGAAAAATGTGTGGTTAAAAATGTATTTTGAAATAATGTGTGCCAAACATTGGCTTAATATTAATTCTTATAAACAAATAAATTTTATAATATTTTGTAAAGATATTAATAACGTGTTTAGTACGTTAAATTGAACGATATCATATAATGTAAGAAGTAAATGTAGTAAATCTTAATAACAAGAAGTTAGGGGATTGGAAAAGTTAGATAGCACAAAGAAAAAAAAACAATTAGGAGAACCTAAAATTAAAATTTTATTCACAATAAATTTAAAATCGTTATGCGAATATCTTTTTACTAGTGTAAAGTTAAAGCCTCAATGAAATGTTTAGTATAAGTAATAATGTAAGTTCCACAATAATCCATCGATCTATAGCTATCCTTCTCATTTATCTTAGTTTTGCTTATAGACAAACAAGCAGAATTGCACAACCATGATAAAAAAATGTCTGAAGATGTTTGACAAAGCCTAGAAAGAGTAAAATTACTTTTTATTCAAACCATGTATTTTCTCCCATGCCTTTAGTTAAAAACTCACTTATTTAAAAGTAAGTATTCACTTTCAAAAAGCACTTTTACTTTTTCTTAGGTTCAGCCAAACATGCTCTAGAGTGTGGCAATGAGGAAAACAGTATCAGACTCCAAAATGGACCAATTCTTTATATTATAAGAAGAAAAGGGCCAAAGAGCATCAGAGGGAAAAGGAAAGGAGAATAAGAAAAACGCAGAAGAAAAGGGGAAAAAAAGTAGAAAAACATGAGCACAAAAGGCTGCTGGGAGCTTCGGACAAGTGTTCAGAACAGACTTGAGAATTGAGGAGCCATACACCCATATAAGATTCTCTCCACTTTGTTTAATTTTAAGCTGCCTTTCTGAATCATTTGCTTTACATATATTTCTTACTTTTTCTTATTGTCTGAACAAGAAAATTTGCTTTATGGGCCCACTTTATAGTTAGTCACTTTCCTCTTTTCTTGAATTTATTTGGGAATATGCAACCTAAGAGCAGCAAAGCGTTGTTACTTGTTTGTCACAAAGTTACTTTTTTCTTTGTCAGCTGCAAATAGTTGATTATTGTCGTGATCACACTGGTTAGTGTATTTTGGTTGGAAAGCAATTTCAATTTTTCTAAGTGGCTTCTTTCATTTTCTCTTCTCTTCCTAATATTCATTGGCCTAGTCTTGTTACAAAACCACCGCCACCACTAGAATTGATGGTGATTTTTGTCTCGCTGTCTATCTTACACAATAAATTATGTGATATTGCGACGTGTATGTAATTTTAAAATATTTTTTTACACTGCACGACTATGATGAAGTATGAAAAACTCTAGTAACGTCTTTGTCCAAAATTCTGCATGTAGAAGGTGTCCATTAGCTAAAGCAATTAGAAGTTTAGTGATGGACTTCTACCCTCATCCTAAATTTTTTCTCATTCAATTTCTTTATAATAAAATGAGGGACGTTAACTCTGATATGGTATGTGTATACATATTAAACATGGTATTTGTGCTATACACGATCAAAAAAATAAATAAATTATGCACTAAATGAATCTTTGAATTTGAGAAGTAGATAAATAATAATGTTGATCGTCCTATAAATCTTGTTCATGCGTGACAATAACGAACTAAAAATATTGTCCAATTGAGCATAAAAAAGTGAAAAGAATACAAAAAAGAAAAAAAAAAAGAAAATGAGAGGGACAGGGCAACAAGAAAAAGAGGAATAAAATCTTCAATTGCTGGAACAATTACAAATCCTCCACAGCGAATCTAAATCAAGAACATGACACGTGACAATTGGCACGTGCATCCATCCTACTTAATCATTGTATTGAACTAGCAAGTTTAGGACTCTTTTAAGTATTAACCTTGCATGTATTTTATAAGCGTATCTTATCATATGTTCAGCTAAGTGATTTATACGTATTATTTCTCTTTTGCACACGGTTGTTGTTAAGTATAATACTGAAATTGAAGATAATACTCATCGTCAACCAATTGAAGGTATGCTCATCAAAAGGGTTGTAGATGCACATTATCAGCCGAGGATAATGATAGTCTCAAATTGATTCTGTTGACCCTGTTTTTTGTAATGATTACGTGGACAACAAAAGCCGAGCTCACTCTCGTCCACACAAGCAAATTTCACACATTTCGACCAGAGATTTGGACAAAATAGGAAGACGTTTATGGATGTAGGAGATGCTCTATGATGCGAGACAAAGATATTCAAGCACCGGTAAAATAATATAAGATAATTGCATATAAACAAACAAACAATCACAAACAACTCAACTAGAGTAGAAATAATCTAAACTCAAAGGAAATAAATATGAAATCGGCAAGAGAGAAGATTGAGTGTGATTTTAAGTATTAAGAGTTAGATTCAAATGTTACAAGAGTTGCTTATTTATATAGTTCAACCGAAGTGGTAGTCATTGGATAAGAACCACGTGGCTTCATCCCTTAGGTCGAAGTCTCACATCACTCAATTTGCTATGCATTTAATACATTGACAACAGATAAGTCACTCTGTACTCTAGGCTGACACTTCTGACATTCATTATTATAAATGTTACATCAATCACTCCAAAAGATTGTCTGCAGATCCTCTAAAAGACAGCAAGGGCTTCAGCCAGAGGAGGCTTCGGATTGGAGCGAGGGCTTCGGCCAAAAGGAGCGAGGATTGGAGGTCTTCTGTGTGAAGGACTTTGAGACAGAGAGCATCGATTCTTCTTTGATTTCTTTACTTTGACCAATTGGGTCTTTGTTGATTTTGTCAAATTTGACTCATATCTCCATGCGAACTATGACGTGGTCTTCACTTGGAGTCTTGATGGCAAGGCGTAACAATAGTCATCCAAGTCTAAATATAAATATTTATATTATAATTAGAATTTGAAAATAGAGCTTTATGACGTGCGTGAAGTACTTATCGAGGTGTAGTTCAAATCTGTGCACTTCAAAGTTTGTGATTTTTGGGAAAACGTTGGAAGCATAAGCTGAGGTCCATTTATTGGATGTTGTTCTCACTTAAGCGACCTTGTGTATCTGAGGCCTTGCCGAAGCTATTCATATTGAAATTGAGGTTGCGTGCCTTTGCTATTTGCTGAGGTGTAATGCATTAATTCTGAAGAAACATGCTTTTTGAAACGTTAGAAACATGAGATGTTCTTAATTATTGCGTCCAAATGATTTGCTGAAAAGAAAGCTGAAACGGTTCACATAACCATTGCCACTTTTAATGAGCAATGATGACTGTTGCAGGCGTTTTTTTTGGAAAATAGACGTGGTGGCACTTGAGATTTGGACGCTCTAATCTGGTTGTAGAATACAAAGCGGCATACGTTATAGATGGCTCAAATTGAATCTGAAATGGACGGTTGGATAGTTAGGATCCAGATCTAACGATTGAGATTTGATGACCTTTGCCTACCTTTAGTTCTTTAATTCTTTACTTTGTAAAAAAGAAATTTCCATACTCCCTTCTTTGTGTTCTTAGAATTTTTTTGAGATCTTTTTCCGATCTTTTCTAAGAAATTGGCGATATTCCCCGTTCATTCCTTTATTTTCTGAGTATTCCTTTACCTTTGTTTCTCTTCATTTTTTTCTTGGAATCATGAGTTCTTCAAATTTTAGTGGGGAAACATAGACTTGAGTGTTGTAGTGTCTGAAATGGGCATGACCATTATTAACACTGTCGACCTGGTCCAGGCCATTAGTGCAGGCTAGAGCGTGCTAACCCCTAAAGAGGGTCACTTAGATTATGATGCTGGGTGGGGGGCTGTTAAGGTTCCATCAAACGTCACCGTCGCGACCTTATAGAAATTAAGAAGAAGTACATCATCCCTTATACAATTGAACTTCTAGCCCCATCATCTGAAGAGAAAGCTTGCTTTCGTAGGCAGGATTGTGTGACAATTAGAGAATACCTTCTGAAAGTGGAACTGTCTTTCCCTTCAACCATTCTTTAGGGTCGTGTTTAGGCTATACGGGTAGCACCTACCTAGGCTCTTATTTTCTGTTGAGAAATAGTTCAAGTAAGTTTTGAATGAGCCCCTTGAAATAAACTAATTTTGGTTCGACATCTCCGAGCTATATATATGAGAGATCGTTTCTTATTTTATGCTGAAACAATTTATAAATCATAGACTAAAACAGGTTCATTACTGCGTAAATCAATTGCATACCACCACTGATAAACATCACAATAAGTGATATTCACTGGGCCAAGAGCACACCCTCTAGTAAAAGCTTCCACAGTCGGTTAACCATAATGAGGATCCTAAATTGCATGAGACCCAACTAGTCGGGACTTACTTCTTATGGAAAGAGACTTCCCTAGGTAAGGATATGCACCTACATGTGTTCCAAACAATCTTCCAACCTAGGGTCCTAGGGAAGGGTAATTCCAAGGGTTGGTATTCGTTGTGTTCATAGGGGGCATAGTCTTCCTTTGTTGTAAGCCTCTATTCTTCTATCAAAGGGTGAAATGAGACCTGATTTTGGTTAAGGGGGAAATGGTAGACTTATGAGGGTGATAAGATTCCTTAGCTAACAGTTCACACCTACTACTCAAACGCACATGAGTATATCTTTGATTCTTGTAGGGACCTTATTATGTTATTATATACTTGTTGTATTCTAACTCTCTTCATTCTACATGTTCAGTTGACCGCTTCGACTTTTTCGAGGCTAAGTTGGGTATGATAGAGGACATCTACCATTGTTACCTGTCATCACGCGAATTTGAGCTTCTCATATCCCACCGAAAATTTTACGAAGAGTCGGTTTAATGGCCCGAAGAGGTAGAACTTAAAATTTTGTTTTTATTTTGTAAGGGTACTTTGCTGAACCCCCTTTTTCTTTGCAGAGGATTTCGAGAGAAAGAAGTATCCTGCCCCAAATATGGCTTATCCTCGTCACTACCTCTTCTTCTAGGAAAGAGGAAAGGGCACAAACCCTCATTGCTGTAGCTAAGCAGATTAAGGATAAAGTCGAGAAGATCAACAGAGATGTTACTAAGAGTAAGGGTCATCATTTGCTAAAAATATGGGAAGGGGAAAATGGTGTAGATCCCCCCCAAAAAGAAGTACTTTTTTTCCTCCACCGGCATAGGTGCGGCAACAGGCCCCTACCTTCTTTCCCAACCACTGTTGGGAAGAAGTTGAGGGCAGCTTCCATCGCTGTTGCAGAGGGAGATTTGAATAGGCCCTCTGTTGCCGTGCCTTTGAGCTAAGAACCGACCAAGAGTGGCTGATCCAGTGAAAGTTCTTCTACCAATGATGTTGCTCCTTTCAGGGTCAATCTTGCCCTAATAAAGAGGAATGATGAGCTTGCCTCAGAGGTTCAGGGCATGCTTCCCTCAGAG
Organism: Fraxinus americana; assembly: GCA_035079005.1. Classification (NCBI taxonomy): domain Eukaryota; kingdom Viridiplantae; phylum Streptophyta; class Magnoliopsida; order Lamiales; family Oleaceae; genus Fraxinus; species Fraxinus americana. The sequence continues at coordinate 10,800,666 of CM068726.1, read as the reverse complement.
ATTCAAGCTGCCACCACCACCTTTCACAAATATTGGATAGAAAGGTACAGAAAGGTAGCAGACTTTTGTGGAATCAAGCGATGTAGTAGATTTCTTCGCCACCATGGTGAGCCAAATGGGACGGACTTTCAGAGTGGCCATAGAGGCTAAAATTCTCTTTAAAACCTTAAAAAAAAAATTAAGGATTTTGCTAATAGGGCTTCCAAAGCTGAGGAAGAAGAAAAGAAGGAAAAGCTGATGTTAAGGCAATAAAGGCTCAGTAAGTGTTGGAGGCAGCGAAACTAGCTTCTGCCCTGGTAGAAATTGAAAATCTGAAGAAGGAAGTCCACCTATTCTAAAATGAGGTGGCTTTCCTTAAAAACCGGGTAGAGACCTCTGACGCTTATCAAAAGATTACCGTCAAAGCCCTGGAGGCCTCAAATAAGAAGAGTGCCTCTCTAAAATAACAAGTGGAAGGGTTGAACTCCAGAATTAATGGCTTGACTAAAGAGATGGATGCGACTCGAGGTAAGGTCCAATCTACTGGCTAGGATGTTGTGAATCATTACATAGCCAATTTCCACATAACTAAAGAGTATCAACATCATGCTAAATACTGACGGAGGTTTATTTACATTGAAGTGGTGGAGTGGATTGAAGTTCATTACCCAACCTTCAACACCTCAGAGTTGAGGTTCGAATTTTTGGAGGAAGAAGAGCCCCAGACCCTAGTCGACGAAAAAATGTAATAAAACTCGAAGATGATGAAGATGCTGGAGGTGAAAATGTTGAGAATGAAACAATGGCTCCTCATGCCATTGTTCCAGTTACTGGCGGCCCGCCTAACCCTTTCACTTAAGTTTATCCATTTTTTTATTAATGTAATTGGCTTTAGCCCTCCATGTAATGAATTTCAATGAATGAAATCTTTTTCTTATGTCGGTGTTACTTTACCGAATTTTGTTTAGTTACTATTTTTTTATCTGCTTCAACCCTTGTTAAGACTCGTTTTAATCATAACTTGCACAAGTGTTAGAAGTTCGGGATATCTTTTAATTTTTTTCTTTATCTTTCCTCAGCATGATGTTAAATGATTCATCCATGCAAAGTCTTCCTCTATGATTTTTGTCATTAGGGGACGTATTACCCACTTCTACGAGTAAGGAGGTGGTCCCTTTGGGATCCATCTCTTCGTTGAAGTGGGTAATACGTCCCCTAATTGCACTTGGAATTGGAATTGGGCCTGTGGACGTGCAATTGTATTTGGACTTTCATTAGCAATTAAAAATTCTAATTACAAAAGAATTTAAAGGCAGCTACTGTGTGGAGATTTTGGGTGCATTAATATATATGTACACACGGCGACAGAAAGGGGGGAGTGGTTCTTGGGGGTTGAAAAAAAGAATTGATATTCACGGAACCGCCGCCGCAGGAGAAAGAAAAAGAGCAATTGGCTAAAGGGTTTTTGAAAGCTAAAATTAATATATGCATATCACCCGGAGCAGAGAGAGAAGAACAGATGCGGCCAAGGAATTGAAGAAAAAAAAGTACAGCGGCAGATTCTTTGTTGATGCGGCAGATTAATTCTTGGCAAAAATTAATCACGTTTCGTCAATTTTTGGCGATGTCGTTCCACTTTTATTTATTTAATTCCAATATCATGTTAAGCTAGATTTATATGTGTTAGGATTTACGATGAACCTCGCACTGTGATCTTTTAATTCTTTATCTTGCAATTTGGTATTCAAACACGTTTGATAGATGTTGCATGATTTATATACACTTTCTTGCCTACATAATTAAATGTATGTGATTATGTGAGTTTGGGTGGTTTATTTTATACATTCGAAAGAAGGGAAATAAATTCAACAAGGTATAAATCATCGTTTTGTTCGTAGAGGATAGAAATATACCGATATGCATTACATGAATCTTTAAGTGTTTACAAAACGTCAAACATTTTTGTATATTACATTTTACATAAAAATATAGTCAAATGGTATAATAGAATACGTTCAATTCTACTCGAAAGAGATTGTTGGATAAGTTAGAAATATTGATTTTTCAACCAATTCATCGTGTTATCAAATTGTGAAATAGAGGTTAAATGGGAACTTTGTTTGATGATTCTGGATCCTAGTGCACTTTTTCATATATTACTTTCTCCAAACTTTTGCATTCAAGTATTATTTTGCATTTAGTTTAATTCATTCATCCATTATTGTTTGCATTTACTTTAGTTACAACTTAGTTATAAAAATCAACCATATTTCATGTTTCGGTTAAGGTCGGAATAGGTAAAATCGAACTAGTAAATCTCTGTGGGAACGATACTTGGACTCTAAAATCCATTTTATTACTTGAGCTATTAAAAAATTAACACAAGTTAAGTAAAAATTAATAATTTGACGAGATGAAACCCAAGTAAAATGACTTAAATAAGTGCACAAAATGCACTCATCAAATACCCACAAACTTGAGCTATTGTTTGTCCTCAAACAAAATTGTAACTTAACTCCACATAAATTTTTTTTTTGACAACTTGCCGTGTCTTAGGATTGGAACTTAGTATTAAACAAAATGAACAAGTACAACAATGCAAAATCAAATCAATCTTCACGTATCATGCATAACTTGACGTGTATGTGTGTGAAAACTCATATCAACATATTTAAGATCATAATTAGCTCATACCCGACCCAAAGTAGTCAAATATTTCCTTACATCGCTCGAAAGGTACACATCCCCCAAACTTATTCTTTTCACTTAATTATCCCGGGGTGTGTTCTAAAGTTGCACTTATTTATATCTACTCCTTACACTCTCTTAGTTTGGATGTATCGTACTATCACAAGTTTACATTTCGACAAGTAGAAACTCTCATATTTTTTATTATTTCGACCTTTGAGATTAAACTAAGTTACGTGCCTCGTATTAGAGATATAGTTCTATCAACCGAATGTCTGGGGCTAATCAATGCAATATCATATATAAAAGCATGCAATTTATTCATCAATAGATAGATATTTCTCTCTCTTTTTTTTTCAATTTTTTTTTTATTTTTTAAACATCTTTCATTTGCTTTCTATATAACCCTTATAGCTAGATTTAGACCGATAACTCCAAAGTCAGATGACCATGGGGCACCAGGTTTTAAACCCTTATGACTTAATTACTCGAGTTATAAAGGTTCGAACAGATGTCTTTATTTATTCAATGACTAGTGCAATGACTCTTTTCTTTTAGACATCCAGTTTCTAAAACTAGTTTCTAACTTAAAACTTTCACCTTGTCTTCATCTCATTGGTTTAAGATAATCCATACAAAATAATATCATGCACGGAATCTCTACTCATCTCAATGTTCCCTTGTAACAATTCAACCATCTCAAATTTATTCTAAAAATTGGTCATGATTTAGTACAAAAGAGGTTATTCGGATTTTCTTTTTTTCTATGTTCAACTATTTCTAAGTAATGAACTAAATCATCAACTCAACATATCAACATGAATGTCGTGCATGAATTATGTTAAGTCTCACACAAACATGTATTGATTAATCTAATAATGAATTATTTACATCATTCATAGTGCATACATAGTCCAATTTTTAACATCATGATCGACAAAATTATCAAACCTACACAAGCACATGAAGTAATAAACAAAACACTGAATTTTTTTTCATTGATCTCATTTTTTTCAGTCACACAGAAAATAAAAAAAAATTTGATAAACAATTAATGAACAATCCATAATTATCCGAGATACCCTGTCAGCCACCCCCAAACTTAGATAAAACATTGCCCTCAATGAAAATTGTGCTGCAAAGTAGAGTGACAAAATAGACTTAGCACATAAGTGGTTAATGAATACTCACCTGATCAATATAGAGATAGTGTTGATGCAGATGATGGCAGAAAATTGAAGCCGAAGTGTCATTGGCTGGAAGTGGATGTAACTTTCGCTCAAGAGACGTCTTTGTGATCTAACTAGATGATCGATGACCTGTAATCATCAAAATTAAAGAAATTAAACATAGTTCTAAAATTAATATCATAAATAGAATAAATAAATAGAAAAAAAAAAACAAAAACTGCTGGGTTGCCTCCCAATAAGCACTTGTTTATAGTCGATAGCTCGACTTTATTGAGGTGAGTCATGCCGGCTGTGTCAAGTGGACGGTTGACTTTTCTTTTGAAAGTTCCCCACTCCAATAAGGCTTAAGTCGTTGTCCATTCACAGTAAAGTTTCCTTTGCTCTCATGAGTAATCTCAACCGCTCCGTATGGTAAACTTTGGTGACCGTATATGGACCGGACCACCTGGAATAGTAAAACTTTCTGTCCCACTACAAACTCTCGCCGTTGTATATGCATGTCATGCCACTTATTAGTACGCTTCTTGTAAAGTTTTGCATTCTCATATGCTTCCAACCGAAATTCATCCATTTAATTAAGTTGAAGCAAACGTTTCTCACCAGCTACTTTCAAATCAAAGTTCAGGTCCTTGATTGCCCAATATGCTCGGTGCTCTAGCTCAACTGGCAGATGACAGCTTTCCTGAAAACCAACCTGTATGGAGACATGCCTATGGGTGTTTTGAATGCTGTCCTATAGGCCCATAGTGCGTCCTCAAGTGTCTTAGACCAATCCTTCCTCGAGGAACTTACTGTCACCTCCAGTATCCTTTTTAACTCCCTTTTGGAGATCTTAACTTGGCCACTTGTTTGAGGATGATATGGAGTTGCTACATGATGTCTGACGCCATATTTAGCCAACAATGACTTAAAATGGCTATTACAAAAGTGTTTGCCACCATCACTGACTATAGCGCGAGGAGTGCATAGCGAGTAAAAATGGATTTCTTTAATAACCCAATCACCACTTTAGCATCATTAGTGGGAAACGCCACTGCTTCAACCCATTTGGAGACATAATCAATAGCGACCAGTATGTACTGATTCGAAAATGAAGGTGGGAACGGTCACATGAAGTCTATTCCCCATATATCAAAAAGCTCTACTTCAAGGATGCCATTTAAAGGCATTTCATTCATTCTCGAAATATTACCGGTGCGTTGACATCTGTCTCAATGCTTTACGAACTCAAACGCATCCTGAAATATTATCGGCCAATAAAATCCAGATTGTAGAATTTTTGCAGCTGTTTTCGATGCCCCAAAATGCCTCTCATACACGGATGAATGACAATGCTCAAGAATAGCTAGTATCTCCTCCTTGAGAATACATTGCCAGATAATCTGATCAGCTCCTCTACGGTAGAGAATAGGATCTTCCCAAAAATAATATTTGAGCTCAGAGAAAAATTTCTTCCGCTGGTGCTTGGAGTAATCAGGTGGAAAAATAGATTTGACCAAATAGTTCACGATGTCTGCGTACCACGGTGTAACTTCCATTCCAAATATCTGCTCATCTGAAAAAACCTCATTAATTTCCAGTGATTCGTCATGATTTCCCTGTTCTAGTCGCGATAGGTGATTAACTACCACATTTTCGCTTTCCTTTGTGTCCCTAATTTCCAAATCAAACTCTTGCAGTAGTAGTATCCAACGAATCAATCATGGCTTGGCATCCTTCTTCGTCATCAGATATTTCAACACCGCATGGTCAGTATAGACTATGACCTTTGATCTAACAAGATAGGATCGAAATTTATCAAAGGCATAGACGACGGCCAGGAGCTCTTTTTCGGTAGTGGCATAGTTTAGCTATGCATCATTCAATGTTTTGCTCGCGTAGTAGATAACATGTAACACTTACCTATTCGCTGCCCTAATACTGCTCCTACTGCCTAATCATTAGAATCGTACATCAATTCAAATGGCTGACTCCAATTCGGTGCTGTGATGATGGGTGCTGAAATAAGCTCTCCTTTAAAGTGTTAAACGCTGCTGCGCACTCTACAGAGAACTCAAAAGGCACATCCTTAACCAATAAGTTGTAAAGAGGCTTCGTAATCTGTGCAAAATCCTTGATAAAACGTCGATAAAATCCAGCATGCCCAAGAAAACTGCGCACTCCTTTAACTGCTGTAGGCGGTGGTAGGTTTTCGATAATTTGTATCTTGGCCTTATCAACGTCGATCCCCTTAGCTGATATGCGATGTCCCAACACTATGCCCTCGTGTACCATAAAATTGCATTTTTCCTACTTCAACACCAAGTCTGTCTCCTTGCACCGCTGTAGAACTAAACCCAGATGCTCTAAACATTCATCAAATGATGAGCCGGACACAATGAAGTCATCCATAAAAATGTCTATAAATTGTTCCACCATATCAGAGAAAATGGCCATCATACATCGCTGGAATGTAGCGAGGGCATTGCATAAGCCGAATGGCATCCTGCGGTAGGCAAAAGTTCCGTATGGACAAGTGAATGTAGTTTTCTCTTGGTCATCTGGTGCGATTGGAATTTGATTGTAACCTGAATAACCGTTGAGGAAGTAATAATGTGAATGCCCCGCCAATCGTTCCAATATCTAATCAATGAAAGGGAGTGAGAAATGATCCTTCCGAGTAGCAATGTTTAGTTTGCGATAGTCAATGCAAACTCGCCATCCTGGTTGGTAACCGTCCTGGTTGGTATCAATTCATTCTTCTCATTTGCGACCACTATAATGCCCCCTTCTTTGGTATGAACCGGATTGACCCAACAGCTATCTGAAATAGGATAGATTATTCCTGCGTCCAAGAGTTTAATCACCTCGGCCCTCACCACTTCTTTCATGTTTGGATTCAGCCACCACTGCCCATCGATGCTTGGTTTGTAGTTTTCTTCCATGAGAATCTTATGCATGCAAAGTGAATGGTTGATCCCTTTTATGTCAGCAATAGACCACCCAATTGTTGTTTGATTTTCTCTAAGCATTCTAAGCAATTTCTCTTCTTCCGTCTTGTTGATTGAGTTTGAAATTATGACCAGAAGTGTCGATGCTTTCCCTAAGTAAGCATAACGAAGATAGGGATGTAGTTGTTTGAGCTCTAACTTCGGTGGTTGTTGAATTGATGGTAGTGGTTTTGGTAGGCCAGTTCCTAGCTTATCATAATTCATTTTTCGCACATATGGTGGATTTGTCTCCAAAAATCTTGCACATACCTCCATTTCTGTAGAATCGATGTGAATAGATTGAGAATGCATGATACAAACTTCATACGTGTCAGATGGATGTTGGAGCTGAAAATTGTTGTGAACTGCACTGTTAACAAACTCGATCTGAAAACAACTATCGAATTCTGTAGGATATTTCATGGCCTTGAAAACGTTGAAGAAGCTCGTTCTTTCCATAATCTCAGAATTTTTTGACCTCGATGTACTTCAATTAGATCCCTTCCAGTAGCCAAAAATGGTCGACCCAAAATGAGGGGTACATCCTTATCTTCCTCCATGTCAAGAATAAGGAAATCTGCAGAAAATATAAGCTTATCAACTTTTACCAAAACGTCTTTTATGATTCCCCGTAAATGAGTGCGTGACCTATCAGCAAGCTGCAGGGTTACCGTGGTTGGTTTAGTTTCTCCCAATCCAAGTTTCCCTGGATCTTTTAGTTTTGGAGGAAGCTTGTTCTGGATCCTTGTGCTGCATTCTTCTGTCAACATCACCATTTCATGATCATCCAGCTTACGTTTGTTGGATATGATTTCCTATAAGAATTTGGCATAACTGGGTATCTATGTGAGTGCTTTAGCCAACGGTAGATTGATGTGAAGCTTTTTGAAGATATCCTAAAATTTCATGTATTGCTGGTCCAGCTTTTGTTTTCTCAATCTTTGGGAAAAAGGAATCGGAGGTTCGTATGGATTTATTGGTGTTGTGGCTTTAGCCCGCGCCACATCTGAAGTTCCCTTTTTAGATAATTCACCAGGTTGCTCAATCTGATCCTCCAAATCTCCATCAAATGGTGATATCGTTTCTTTATTTGCACCAGGTCTCTTTACATGTATTTCAGGTAATTGAACCCCGCTACGTGTAGTGATGGCTTGGACATGTTCTCTGGGATTCACTTCGGCATTACTCGGTAGTGCACTTGAAGCTCGTCCTATCATAGAAAGTGCTATTTGTCCCACTTGTGTCTCGAAGTTCTTAATTGCAGCCCCCAGATCGTGGAGAGTTGTTTCTATCTTTCTCATGAACTGATTTGTTGTTTTCATGTATTTGTCGGTCTTATCCATAAATTTAGCAAACATCTCCTCCAATTGAGGTTTCTTCTCCTACTGGTGCTGTCTTTGAGACATGTTGTGATATTGGTTTTGATTTCCTCCCCATGAGAAATTTGGATGGTTTCGCCATCCAGGATTGTAAGTGTCTAAATGTGGGTTGTTTTGCTGACGTTGACCCCATTGTGCGTAGTCCACTTGTTCCATTCCCTGCGAAAGAATTGGGCACTCAACTGTACTATGCTCCACTCCACACTCTTCACAGCTCAGCTTCCTTGATTGTATTGCACTTGTAGGTTGAGATATACTTTCCACTTTGTGAAATAGAGAGTCAATTTTCGCAGATAAGACATAGTAGGGGTTAACCTCATAGACATCAGCTAGTTTCTTTGTACCCACACGCTCAAAAGACCACATCGCTGAAGTGTTCCCCATTCTCTTAAACAATTCCCATCCTCCATTAATGGTTCTTGTGATTATAGAGCCATTGGACGATGAATCCACCATGCTCCTAAAAAAAGGAAGTAGCCCTATGTAGAAAAATCCGATCTGTGTCTTTCTATTGAAACCATGTTGGGGGCATTTCCTTAGCATGTTCTTGAACCTATTCCAAGCTTCATCAAATGACTCAGACTCACCCTGACTAAAGATTGATATTTCATGCCTTATCTTCGCTACTTTGGCTGGAGAGAAAAATTTAGTGCAGAATTTGTAAGCTAGATCATTCCAAGTAATAATACTTGCCACAGGAAGTGAATCTAACCATTCAAGTGCCTTATCTCGTAAGGTGTGTGGGAACAACCTAAGCCGAATAGCGTCTTCTGATATTCCTTGGTACCTGAAGTGTTGATACATATCCAAGAACCGGGATATATATGTGTGTGGACTTTCATTTGCCAACTCGTAGAACTGATGCCCATTCTGGAAGAGTTGGATGACATATGTTTTCAGCTGGAAATTCGGTTGTTCGAATGGAGGGTACACGATGCTGGATTGACTCTGGACAACGAAGGGTGATAAGAAATCCCAAAGCAGTGTATTTCCATCTTCTCCTTCCTCAGCATTGCTTGGAATTGCAGGATTCCCCATTGGTTCAAACTACTGATTTGCCATTGGTAGTTGATTTCCTTGCTGTGCTGCTCTAACTTCCCTTTGTCTGCGATGAAAAGTTCGTTCAATCTCCCATTGGAAGTAGTTCACCGCCAAAAACTTGACACGTCAAAAATGTATTCGACTTTGATTACCACAAGTGTACGGATCGTTTAAGAAATAAAATGGACTTTAGAGTCCAGGTATTGTTCCCACAGAGATTTACTAGTTCGATTTTACCTATTTCGACCTTAACCGAAACATGAAATATGGTTGATTTTATAACAAAGTTGTAACTAAACTAAATGCAAATAATAATGGATGAATGAATTAAACTAAATGCGAAATAATGGTGGAATGCAAAAGTTTGGAGAAAGTAATATATGAAAAAGTGCACTAGGATCCAAAATTACCAAACAAAGTTCCCATTTAACCTCTATTTCACAATTTGATAACACGATGAATTCGTTGAAGAATCAATGTTTTTAACTTATCCAACAATCTCTTTCAAGTAGAATTGAACATATTCTAGCATACCATTTGACTATATTTCTAAGACAAATGTAATATACAAAAATGTTTGGCGTTTTGTAAACACTTAAAGATTCACGTAATGCATATCGGTATATTTCTATCATCTACCAACAAAACGATGATTTATACCTTGTTGAGTTTATTTCGCTTCTTTCGAATACATAAAATAAACCAACCAAACTCACATAATCACATGCATTTAATTATGGAGGCAAGAAAGTGTATATAAATCATTTAACATCTATCAAACGTGTTTGAATATCAAATTGCAAGATAAAGAATTAAAAGATTTCAATGCGAGGTTCATCGTAAATCTTAGCACATATAAATCTAACTTAACATGATATTGAAATTAAATAAATAAAAGTGGAACGACATCACCAAAAATTGACTAAACGTAATTAATTTTTGCCAAGAATTAATCTGCCGCATCAACAAAGAATCTGCCGCTGCACTTTTTTTCCTTCAATTCCTGGGCCGCATCCGTTCTTCTCTCTTTGCTCCGGGTGATATGTATATATTAATTTTAGCTTTCAAAAACCCTTCAGCCAATTGCTCTTTTTCTTTCTCTTGCGACGGCGGTTCCGTGAGTATCAATTCTTTTTTTCAGCCCCCAAGAACCTCTCACCCCTTTCCGTCGCCCTGTGTACACACACACACACACATATATATATATGAGGAAATTACACAAAACCATTCTTTTCAAGATCCATTTTCCAAAATCAGTCCACAAGTTTCAATTTTCAAAAATCAGATATTTAATATTTAATTAATTATTAATTATACAATTTTCAACTCAACCCTAATTAATTTCCCCCAAACCGTCTTCTTGCTCATTCTCTCCATAGCCAGCCTACCTTGTCTCCATCTTCCTCTTTCTTTCTTCGCCGCACCCACCCCCTGATTCGGCACCACCAGTCATTCAGCGGTGGCAAGGCGAGCTGAGCAGAAGCACAGCGATCCACTGCTGTGCGTCGTACGGCCACTGCAGTAACTTGCCGTCTCTCTACCTCCACTTTCTTCGTTATCCCTGCCTCTACTAAATAGTCACCACCTTTCTACGGCGTCTATCTACTGGCAGCGTCACTTTCTCCCTACCGACGACGTCATCACTGAAGTGACGAGTGTCATGGTTTTGGGGACGGTGGATCTGAAAATGGAAGTGGGTTTCACGGTGTTGCTGTAAGACACCTCTCTCTCGCTGATATCCTTTCTCTCTTCGTCGTCACGACGATTGTGGGTATTTGGGGAGTGGTTTCTTCATTATCCTATCTTCTTAGGTTTCAGGTGTGTTTTGTGTGGTTTTTGGCGATGGTGGTGGGTCTAATGGCGATGGTGGATCTCAAGCTGGAGGGTGAGTATTGTGGTGGCGAGCGATATGGCGGTGGAAGGGGCGCAATTTTGTGGTGGTAACGGTTGTTGGAGGTGCGTGTGGGTGGACAGCCCTTGGTAGAACGATTTGTGGAATTCGTCAGTGGATGTAGTGGTTGAGTAACCTGGTTGGCTATGCAATTGTAGATGGTGGCGGGATCTAATTTGGATCTGATTTGTTGCTGAAAATGGTGGTGGTGGAGGCGGTGACTGGTGGCAGTGGAGATAGAGGTGTTGTGCCGTGGCGATGGTTGTGGTGTATGTGACCAACTATTTAGATTAACCGTGACCTTAAAAATTCGACAATTTATGATTAAAAATTAACATGTGACTAATAAATTTGAAAATATGTGATTAAACAAACAATCATGCGTTGTGACTTGTGACCTGGCCTGTGACTTGTGACCTGGGCTGTGACTATTGACTTGTGATTTGTGATTTGACCTGTGACTTGTGACATGGGCTGTGGCTTGTGATTTGTGACTTGTGACCTGGGTTGTGACCGTAAAAAAAAAAACATGTCAACCGTACAAAAAAATATAGCGGAGTTGTCGCCAAAATATTCGCCGGAGTTGGAACAACTGTCGGAATCGGAGCAGTCGCCGGAATAGTCGCCGAAACGGTCACCGGAATCAAAGTAGTCACCGGAACGGTTGTCGGAAAGTTCGCCGGAGTAAAGCGGTGATCGAAAAGGTCGCCGGAGCGGGTGGTGAATGTGGCATGAGTTAATTATATTATATTGGAATTAAATATTTAATAATAAATTAATTTAATAATTTATTATTTTATAAATAAAAATTTAAAATTTTTTAATAAAAATTTAAAATTTTTTAATAAAAATTTGATTTTGGAAATTTCAAATTTGTTTTCTTATTTTTGAAATAGGCTAAACTTATTCTCTTGAATAAGTAATCTTCCCTATATATATTAATGCACCCAAAATCTCTACACAGTAGCCGCCTTTCAATTCCCTTGTAATTAGAATTTTTAATTACTAATGAAAGTCCAAATACAATTGCACGTCCACAGGCCCAATTCCAATTCCAAGTGCAATTGAAGTCCTAATCAATTTGCAAGTCCAGCCCATTAACTTTGTATTTCTCCAAGTCATCTGATCTTTAGAATTTATGCAATGTAGTCCTTCAATTTCTATAGTGTCGACTTTAATTCCAAAAATTGTAGATTTCCTTCAATTTCAGCATTCTTTCTTTCCAATTGCTTTAAAAAACAACTCCATAACTAAAATAAAAGAAAATTAACACAAGTTAAGTAAAAATTAATAAATTGACGACATGAAACCCAAGTAAAATGACTTAAATAAGTGCACAAAATGCACTCATCAGTTTTCTCTCAAAAAGCAACTTTCGAATAAATTGGACTTTAACAAGCGGTTTCTCTTAAAATTCTTAGTAATCTTTCTTCAAGAACAACCCATTTTCTTCAAAGACAATTAAATTGCCTTAAAAATATATCTCCTTATCAGCTTTTTCCACGGGTTCTTTGTTGTTGAATATGTGATTTTCCACAAACGGTGTCAATTTGTTGACCCTTGTTTTTGTAATGATTAGGTAGACAATAAATGCCTGACCTACTCACGTCCACACAAGAAAATTCCAACTTGTTTCGACCGGAGATTTAGACGGAATAGGAGACGTTCATGGATGTGGGATATGCTCTATGACACGAGACAAATATGTTGAAGCACCAGCAAAATGATATAAGATGATTGCATATAAACAAACAATCACAAATAACTCAACTAAAGTAGAAATAATCTAAACTAAGTAACTAAATATGAAATCGACAAAAGAGAAGATCGTGTGTGATTTATAGTATCAAGAGTTACATTAGATTCAAATGTTACAAGAATTACTTATTTAAAGAGTTTTGGATGAAGTAGTAGTCGTTGGATAAGAACCACGTGATCTTATCTCTTAAGTCGAAGCCTTACATCACTCAATCTGTTATGCATTTAATACAATGACAACGGATTAGTCACACTATACCCTATGCTGACAATTTTGACATTCATTATTACAAACGTTATATTTATCACTCATAAAGATTATCTTTAGATCCTCTAAAATACAGCAAGGGTTTCAGCCAAGGGAGCTTCGACCAAAGGGGGATTCAGATTGGAACAAGGGTTTCGGCCAAAGGGAGCTTCAGATTAGAGGTCTTTAGTGTGAAGAACTTTGGGACGGAGAGCATTAGCTCTTTTTTTATTTCTTTACTTTGACCAATTGGATCTTTGTTGACTTTGTCGGTCTAACTCATATCTCCACATGGACTATGATGTGATCTTCACTTGGAGCCTTAGTGGCGAGGCGTAACAAATTCAATTGCCAAGTAGAATAAATAGACATATGTTGCAACTCAAATTGCAATTGATAGTTTATAGTTTTTTTTTTATGTATCTCATCACTTTAGTTACACTAAAATTAGGCCCATAATACAACTCACTTTATATAAATGAAATTATTATTAATGTAATTTTTTCTCTTCATGGTGTCATAGCATTCAATATTTCCACGATTTATTACTAATCAAAATTTTCGTTCTCTACCTCCTACCCCTCTAAGTCTTCATCATTCTCCTAAACACCAAGACAACTCTATCACCACATCTCGATTGCTAACACTCTCAAGCACTCCTAATGACAATGAAACTGCAACTGTGACTCAAACCATAAATCAAATCACAACAATCTGGTGCAAATCAATGCACACACCCAACTCCACTTCGCCTTACGTCTTTAATTACTTCTCTTGGAAGGTGAAATCCATCTTGCTATCAATACTGGTGATGTTAATATTTCAAACCCTACATATCCCTTCTGGAAACGCTAGGACATGCTAAGATTCATGTCATTCTTGCCTTCCTCGATGAACCAATCATATGCCTCTTGGCACTGACCAACACTTCTTATGAGGCTTGGACTCGTCTTGACCGTATATTTACCGAACGTTCTGTCTATGTAAATAAAAGCCTAGTCCCCTTTGGGATTTTTAGTGTTTAAGAGTTAATGCCCTCTTGATATTCTCTATACTAATGTCTAGGTGCGAAGTCTCGTACCTTCTCTTGATGGATATTGATTTTACCAAATAATTATTGATCATACTTCTTTGGTTTTTTCCACTTCATAAATCTAATCCGTATGCTCTATTTCATGTTTTAAGAAATAAGTTAATATATATTTTCACGAATTAATCCACTCTCCTAGTAGAAATTATCAAGAAGCAATGCTAGAAGATGAGTTGGAGGAAAATAATTGGAGGAAAAAAATAACTATGTTTTAAAATGTCCAATGATAAAATATCACGTGAGATTATGTAAGCCTTGATATACATGTAACAAGATTGTATTTTCGCACTAATATTTGTTCTCTTTACTCTAACATGGTGTTGGGTTGTGAGAACATATAGTATATTTTGTTATGATAAAATAATAATTTATAATAAATAAATTGTTTATTTATTTATTTATTGCATTTATTATTGAGCATGCGAATTAAAGTGCATATGATACGATAATATGAGTTGGGTGCTTATGTTGAGAAGTACAACATGACACAACTTATATTTTGATCATAAATGATTTGTTCACAATTAATGTATAAGGGTTGACACCTTATACTGAAAGGTTGTAGTGTTGATCGATTCACTATTCGGGTTTTTGATTTGTCCTTATTACATAAATAGTTAAAGGTGACACTAGCACACTTGAAGTGTATTGAATGGACAACGTGTCGAGTTTAATTCTATAGCATGACCATGTGAAATATTAAATTTCACTTGATCGTCGTGTATTTCATTTAAATCTCTTGACAGTGTTATGTATACTTTTCATGATTTAATGGTTTTTGATTTACTAATGGGTGAAATCAATTTGATTGATCAAATATTTTTCAGTGAATTGAGAACTTGAGAATGAACGAAGTAGAGAACATGAATTTGTATTGAAAACCGTCGCCCTGAAAAACTGGTAGAGTGACTATTTAAGTATTTTCTGTTGAACGGTTAAAATTTGAACTTAGTGTTTAGCAACTGCTAAATTTCGACATATGTGATTTGTTCACAAGACTGTTGAATAAATTGGTTCTTAAGTTAGTGAGTACAATTTAAGATGCAAAATGGTCATTTATGCCCGTACTTAATTATCGAATCTCGTACGAGGATAAAATACATATACAACAAATCAGAGGAAAGTATTACAAATTTATTAATTTATGTGATCTTATATATTCCAAGAATTCAGTCTTTTACTTTTAGTGAAAAAAACAAAGACTAATAATTAGATTGAGTAGTCTAAGATCGGCTAGACGTGATATAATTATTAAAGTGTCGATAATATATGTCCGACTAGGTCTTTGTGGTAGCTATAAAAAGTATTGAAATTTACTTGCAATTATTATAAAAGTTTTGGGCTTAATTATAACTATAATAAAGTTTTGTACCTAATTGTAATTACTATGAAAGTTGTAAACTTAATTATAATTGTAATTAAAATTTTAGGACTACACATGTAATTAAATGTAAACTAATTAGATGTGAACTTTAATTAAATCTCCTATTTGAATGTAGAATTATTATTGTACAAAGATTGAAATTATTCTATCTCTATAAATAGAGATTAGATGGAACCTAGACATCCAATTGAACTAGAACAATATAATACATAATTGCATAATGTTCAAACTGGAGAGAAAGAGAAAGAGAAATTATTTGTCTTATTATACAGTCCAAGAATTAGTTTTTTGATTTAATTAAAAGAAGGCGTCCACCCACCGGTGCAATCTCGACTTTGAAGAATACTATAGAAGACTTGAATGTTTGAAGCTTCAAGTTCTTGGAATTAAAAGGTTGAAAGCTCGTGATCCAAAAAGTCGAAAGTTCGTGATTCATAATTAATTCAAGAATTGACCATCGAATTTAGGTAAAAATTCGAATCTTTTATTTTTGATATAACATATACGTAAATTAAAGAATTTTTTTTAATTTTTGGATAATTTTGCTTCCGCATTCCAACACATGGTGGTGAGTTCTTTGTCCTACGACCATTACTCGAATCCCATGGCATAAAGCATATTAAAACTTCCCCATATACCCTTTAACACATGGCTCGGCTGAAGGGCAAATAGTTGAAATCGGGCTTGCCGTAACTGGCTCGGCTGAAGGGCAAATAGTTGAAATCGGGCTTGCCGTGTTACGGCAAGCTTCCCTACCACCTCATTTTTTTTTGGGTAGAAGGATGGCGGTACCTCCGAAATTTTATTAATATGTCCTCACTTGTGGCGGAGGAATACCGTGGTTACAAATGATATCAATGAAATCAATAAATAAGGAAGTACTACTTCCCTTACAAAAAGAACAAGTTAAAGCAAAACTAAAAGTAAAAGCAAAATACAAAAACCTAAACTCTAATGTTGGGCAAACCATACCTGTCAATCTAAACAAGCACCCTGATATGTCGTGGTAGGTCGGTTGGTCTATATTCCTGGTGTCTACGATGATGCCAACTCTCGGTAGCAAGTGCATTTGCAACTTGGTTCTCCTCTCTGAAGATGTGTGAGATCATATCTTTGTCAAATGAAACGATATCTGTAATCTGTCTGAGTATCCCCTGGATAGGCCACGGTTCGCCACATCTAGTGGTGCAGTGAATGACAACAGTCGAATCTACCTCAACCTAAATATCTGACAAACCAAGCTCTCTAGCTAATAATATCCCATCATAAATAGCCCTAAGTTCCGCCACTAATATCATACATTGTCCATATGAAGTTGAGAAAGCCCTGATACAATTTCCTGCGTAGTCCCTGGTGATGCCTCCCTCGCTTGCAAACCCATCCTTGACACAACCATCAGTGTTGATCTTGACAGATCCAAATGATGGAAAGCACCACCAAACCATGATAGGGAGAGGAGATGGGGGGAGAGTCAAAGAAATACCAAAAAGTATAGCAAGCTGCATGTCATTACGCCAATATAACGGTCGGAATAGTCCACAAATATGGAGGTAGGATACCATACGGTAAACTCTCCAGATAATACGTCTCGAGCTCATACATATGTTCATGTGCTTTGCATTATTCCTCTCAGTCCAAAGAAATCAGAAAATCAATAGAGGAATAATGATGCGAATGTGTTTAGTCCTTGCAAACTGTCTAGAATACCTCCATTTCATAAATCTCTGTCTGACACTTTCTCCTGTACTCATGGTAATCTGAAATAAAGCCCCAAAATGTTGTCAAACGTGATCTGAAATACTGCTACCAGTAAAAATATGAGTGATGGTCTCAATCTCAGAACAACACTTACATCGAGAAACCAAATGATTGCCGATCCTCCTTTGGATAATGACATCGACTGGTATTAAATCTTGTCATATTCTCCAACAGAAGAACGAAACGCTAGTAGGTATGATAGGACTCCACAATAGGCGAAATGAATCCTGAATTGGCTTGCTAGAGCGGAGCAGCTGCCGTGCTGATTTAGTGTTAAATCTACCATCTGATGTGATCTTCCAAAAAATACGATCTGGGACATCAAGATATAGTGGAATGGTCGCGATCTGTTATGCCATAGCTGATGGAAGAGCCTGAAGTAATCGCCCAAAATCCCATCCAGTCTCCTCGAAAAAGTCCTCCACCCTCGCAGATGTATGCTATTTGTGTGGAAAAATGGATGCCAATGTAGAATTACACATCCAACAATCATGCCAAGAGAAGATCTGCCCTATCCCAAGGCGCCACGCAATGTGTGTCTCGGTGTATGGTCCAAATTTCTTCAGTCTCTTCCAAATAGGAGAGGTTGAATAAGGAACTGCTGCAAGAGAAGGATGTGTCCCTCTACAATATTTTCCCAATAGAACCTGAGCCCAAAGAGAACTCTGAGACCTAAACAACCACCATAGCTTCAATGAAAATGTATCCATCGTATCCTGTAATCGTCTAAATCCCAGACCTATCTCGTCAACAGGAAGGCAAATAGCCTTCCAACTACGCTAATGTAGACGACGAGCATGATCCTTAGAATCCCATAAGAATCGTACAAATATAATTTCTAGCCTTTTCAGAATGACCTTAGGAGGTCGCATAATCTAGAATAGATACAGTGGTATAGAGGAAAGAATGAATCTCAGTAGAGTAATTCTACCACCAGGAGAGAGAAGACGTGATGCCCATCCAGAAATCCTATTCCCGACCTTCATAATGAGATCATCATACAAAACACTCCTTTAAACATAGGGACTACCAAATATGTGAACGGATGTCTTTGATGTGAAAATCCAGTTAAATTCACTAACTTTCATATCTGAATATTAGATGCCCGCTTAAGCAATATAAGACCACTCTTGTCTCTATTCACCAATTGGCCAGAGACCCCCTCGTAGTGCTCCAAACAATCGATGACCCTTCTGATAGACTTCTTCTGTCCATTTATAAATATAATTATATCATCAGCAAATGCAAGATGAGAGACAAGAGTATTACCTCCATGTCGATGCATACTAGGATATGTCTGAAACCTCTGAGTAAGTAATCGAGAAAAGTAATCCGCAGCAATAATAAATAAGGATGGAGAGATAAGATCTCTCTGTCTGAGTCCCCGCAATGAAGTAAAGAAACATAATGGTCGTCCATTTAGAAGTACCGAGAATCGACACTCTGATATACAACGTCTGATCCGATCAATACGCAACTAGCACCTCATTTCTTGCTTTATATTTTCTCCACCTCTCTTCATTTAATTTATAGAATAACCACCCCTCTATTACAATTCTCCAGTCCTTTCGCCTAACTCTTTCAAACCACACCCCATTATGATTCCCTTAGTATGTTTGGGTGCTTGTGCTTGTGTATCTCTTAGTTTAAACCCTACACCTCGTCTAAGCTCGAGTATAAATCTATTCCTTGTATCTTTCTTGGTTATGACATCACTCACTGATAAGTGTGTTTTTACACACTTATTTAGCACTTTTTGTATTTAATTAGAAATGATATTGAGTTTATTTCTACGCATAATTATGTAAATTTCACTTTTGTAGACAAAAACCCCGATAAGAAGAAGAACGGAACGAAAATGAGACGAAATGGACTAAAAGTGTACAAAATGGTGAAGATGGGGACTAAAATGCACAAGTCAGAAAGTGAAGGACTTGGAGTGATATTTATCGAGGGCATACATGACATGGAAGTTAAAATCCCAGGGCCAAATTGTACACGATCAAAGTTGAGGGACTATTTTGTAACTTAACAAAAGTTTAGGGACCTTGTTGCAAATTTACCTAGATATTTACTTAACTTAATCTCTAAGCAAAGAAAAATATCCCATGTATAGATAGGGGTGTTGGGACGTCTTTTTTGGGAAAAAAGGATAGGATAGAATATATATCTGTATATATATATATATATACAGATATGATCTAATGAGCACCGGTGCTCATCTTATCCTAAGCACCGATGAGTTGGCACATTAATTCATTGGTGGATAAAGATTTTGTGAGTTCCAATCCACCAATGAATTAATGTGCCAACTCATCGGTGCTTAGGATAAGATGAGCACCGGTGCTCATTAGATCATTTCTGTATATATATATATATAGTTTGTTTTTTAGTTAGTTTTTCTTTTTCTCTCTTCTTCTTCCTTTTCTTTTCTCTTCTTTTTCTTTTCTTTTGTGTTCTTGGCTCATTTTGTTGATTGTAAGTGGATTGCAAAGGAGATTTCTACTTGAAGAAAGCTTGGAAAACATATTGGAAGGATTCAAACTAAGCTTCAAGGGTTGTATCTTAAAAACTTTGTGTTCTTCCATTATTTTCCATATTTTAGCATGTATAACATTGTTAATCTCCTTTGTTATGATTTTATGATGATGAGCTAAGTTTCTTTTGTTGGAATTTATGGAATAACTTAACCTAAATGCTTCATTAATGTTGATTATATATTTGTTAGAATTTTAGTATGCATTGATTATCAAAATAATTGTGTATCAATCATCATGTTTAAAATGATTTCATTTTTGGTGACGCTTAGATGAAATTATTAGGTTTTACATCATTTTTGGTGACGCTTAAATGATTGTAATTAATTTTAATGTGATTGTTGTAAGATAGTTGCATTTAATAGATCAAAATGTTCGATTCATCTAATTGACAACTAGATGAAATTATTAGGTATTTATGTGACTGTTGAACAATGATTACATTAATAAGACCGAAATGATTGATACCATGGGTTTGTCTAGTATACTAGGCGCGTCTAGGTGATGTAGAAATACACACCTACCTCATGTGATCCGCTGAGTATTTTCACAGAAAATTATGCAATTGGTTAATTTTGTATCGACATAGAAATATGCGGTATGAATTGACTAATTAGGGTTAATATGCGCTCGAAAGAGGGTATTAGCTAAAACTGGAAAATCGGGTCTGGCTACTTATTTTGATGATTAGCATGTGCACGTAAATGAATTGACATTAATGAAGTATAGGTTAAGCGAAACATAAATTCCAACATCTTTTCAAAACCAAAACCTTTTTACTTTTTTATCTGCCTTTTTATTAGTTTTTAGTCTAACTGTAGTTTTTAGAATTTTAAAAGCATTTTTAAATCTGTGTGTCCTCGTTAAAATTAAAACTGATAAACGTCAAATTGAATTCCACACTCTCTGAGGGATCGACTTGGACTCTTTAGGTCCACTTTTACTACTTGTTCTCGACCCGTGCACTTGTGGCATAGAATCGACCCGAACAAGTTTTTGGCGCCGTTGCCGGGGAGTGTTTAGGTCAATTTGTTAGTTTAGTTGTCTTTTATTTTAACGAATTTTATTTTTGAAATTTTTAATTTCTCTCAAAAAATCCAAAACTGTGGTTGTCTTCTGATTTTCAAAACTCCGAACTCATTGACTTTTTATGCATCGTTCGCGAAATCTCGATTTAGCTGAATTTGATCCAGAAATCGAGGAGACTTTTCGAAAAAGACTGCGTGAACAGCACGAGTTAAGAAGACAACAGACTGAGATGGATCGACAATGGATCCCTGTTGACCCTCTCATTCAAAACATGCCCGAGGGATGATGTTCCGCCTGGTTTCATTAACCAAGCAGGAAGGATCCAGAATCCCATTGTGAATGAGGAAGATATGCTGTTTAGGGATTTCCTGAACCGTCCTGTAGTTGAGAATCAATCAGGAATCATTTATCCTCCTTTTGGGCATCCAAATTTCCAACTGAGGCCTGATGTTATTAATTTGTTCTCCAACACCATATCATTTTATGGGAGAATAGATGAAAACCCTCATGCTCACGTGGCTCGATTTATGGAAATTGTTAGCAATTTCATTTATGAAGGAGTGAGTGAGGAGGCCATCAGAATGAGGTTATTCGTGCACACTCTGAAAGACAAGGCGAGAGAGTGGCTTGACACTCTACCGCCTAGGAGTATCACGAGCTGGGTAGAACTGGTACAGAAATTTACAACTAAATTCTTTCCACCCGCTCGTGTTGCCAAACTCAAGCACGATATAACCACTTTTCAACAACTGGACTCGGAGACTTTTCATGAAGCCTGGGAGAGATTCAAGGACAAGCTCAGAAAGTGCCCAAACAATGGGATTACTTTAGCCCAGCAAGTCCAATACTTCTATGCCGGTTTAACTCCTTCTCATCGCTCAAATGTCGACTCATCGTCAAACGGATCTGTCCAAAACAAAAGTATCCGAGAGGCGTATGATCTATTTGAGGTGATGAGCGAACAAAGTGCTATGTGGCCGGATAGACGTGCTAAAATAGGAGTTAGTGGAGCTCGAGACAGTGAAGCATATTCCTTAGTTTTATCTAAGATCGACTCCTTAGCACGTAAGGTAGAAGGGCTTTCGACATCTTCTTCCAGCTCGCATTCAGCTCACATGATACAATCACCTCCTGTTTGTGATTTATGTGGAGCTAATCATTCCAGTCCTAGTTGTCCTTTGATTGCCAGTAGTTCGGGACCACCTGAGCAACTGGCATATACTCAGAATTTTCAATACCCCGGGTTCAATCCTTATTCGCAAACTTATAATCCTGGTTGGCGTAATCATCCCAACTTCTCTTATGGGAACAATCAAAATGTACTGAATCCTAAACCACAAGAGAAGAAGGAAGGTTGGGAAGAGGCCATTGCTAAATTAGCAAATCATCAGTTGCAATACCAAGAACGCAATGATGCCTCTTTGAAGAATCTAGAAAGGCAAGTGGGCCAGATCGTTAAACTTCTCTCTGAGAGGCCTCAAGGGGCTTTGCCAAGTGACACTGAGACTAATCCTCGAGAGAAGGCACAAGCTGTTACTACCAGAAGCGGGATACAGTTGTCTGATCCCACGGTAGTACGACCCACTACGCCTACTGCTGAGAAAGAGGTGGTACAGGAAACGATTGGAAATCCTGAACCAAGTACAACTGATGTAGTCGAGCCATCATCATCGACGGCTCCTACACCAGTTAAGACTTATGTACCACCTATCCCATTCCCACAAAGGCTCCAGAAGCACAAGTTGGACGTACAGTTTGGTAAATTTTTGGAGGTCTTTAAGAAATTACACATCAACATCCCGTTTGCTGATGCTCTAGCTCAAATGCCGAGCTATGCGAAATTCATGAAAGATATCCTTTCTAACAAAAGGAAGTTTCAGGAGCATGAGACGGTGATGTTAACTGAAGAGTGTAGTGCTATCCTCCAAAACAAGTTACCTCCAAAAATCAAAGATCCAGGTAGCTTTACTATTCCATGCGTCATTGGTGATCTGAATATTAGTAAAGCGCTGTGTGATCTGGGAGCCAGTATTAATTTGATGCCATTGTCGATTTTTCGAAAGTTGGGATTGGGAGAAGTCAAGGCTACTACGGTATCCTTGCAATTGGCCGATCGTTCCATCACGTATCCTTGTGGTGTTGTGGAGGATGTGTTAGTGAAAGTTGACAAGTTCATCTTTCCAGCTGACTTCATTATCCTCGACATGGAGGAAGATCATGATATCCCTATCATTTTAGGGCGGCCATTTCTTGCCACAGGTCGAGCTCTGATCGACGTGCAAGAAGGAAAACTCATCTTACGGGTACAAGATGAGCAAGTCACATTCAATATCTTGAAATCTGTCAAGTACCCGTCAATTTGAAAATTGCTTTAGAGTTGATATTATTGATGAATTGGTTGCCGAATCTTTATGTGGACGTTCTGAGGATCATCTCGAAAAATGCCTTATGAGTTCGTCACACATTAAGGATGGGGATCCAGATGTAGAAAGCATGGCTAGTTACTTAAATGCTATACCATCTCATGCATACATGCGACCCCCACATTTTGATGAATTGGACAGAACTTCTCCACCATCACTTCCATCACACCAAAAAGCACCTACGCTTGAATTGAAAACTCTTCCACCTCATCTGAGGTATGCTTATTTGGGTGACTCATCCACGCTTCCGGTTATCATTTCTAACTCCTTGAGTGAGCTAGAAGTAGAGAAGCTACTTCGAGTTCTTCGGGAACATAAGGAAGCCATTGGGTGGACGATTGCTGATATTCGAGGAATTGGTCCGTCTTTCTGTATGCACAAGATATTGATGGAGAATGACTTTAAGCCATCAGTTGAGCATCAAAGGCGACTTAACCCGAATATGAAGGAAGTGGTGCGAGCAGAAGTTGTGAAATGGCTTGATGCAGGCATTATCCATCCCATCTCTGATAGTCCTTGGGTAAGTCCTGTTCAAGTCGTTCCAAAGAAGGGAGGTATCACAGTGGTAGAGAATGAAGACAATGAACTGATACCTACCCGACCACATTCGGTTGGAGAGTGTGCATTGACTACCGCAAGTTGAACACTGCGACTAGAAAGGATCATTTTCCTCTTCCTTTCATAGATCAGATGCTAGAGCGGTTGGCAGGGTATTCACATTACTGTTTTCTCGATGGTTATTCGGGCTACAATCAAATTCCCATAGCCCCGGAAGACCAAGAGAAAACCACTTTTACATGCCCGTACGGTACTTTTGCGTACTAGAGAATGCCCTTTGGCCTTTGTAATGCACCCGCAACTTTTCAACGCTGTATGATGGCAATTTTCTCAGACATGGTCAAGAAATGTATTGAGATCTTCATGGATGATTTCTCGGTATTTGGGCGTTCATTTGATGGATGTCTGAATAATTTGGAGAGAGTGCTCCAACGCTGTGAAGATACTAATTTGGTACTCAACTGGGAAAAATGCCATTTTATGGTACAAGAAGGTATAGTTCTTGGCCATCGGATATCCCTGAAAGGAATTGAGGTGGACAAGGCAAAAATTCAAGATTTGGATTAAAATGATTTCCTTGTTGGACTTGTATAATTGGACTTATATAATTGAACTCTAAATATTGGATTTGAATTATTAAAATTGGATCCAAATAAAATAAATCCGAATTGAAATTAAAATGATTACTCGATATTGGATTTGATTCGAAATAATTTAAATTCATTTATAACGGCTAGACGAACGTGCTATTTCTTTAAAATTAGGGTTAAAGTCGAGCGACGCGTTTTTCGAGAATTAATTTTATATTATTCAAAATTTCTCGATCGCTACACAATCTGTCAATGAACTCCTGCCAGTTATGACTATATCATCTACGTATATCAGGGCAAACAATATATCAGTTCCTTTTGCCAAGAAAAATAAGGAGTTGTCTGCCTTTGATTGTCTGAAATTCCACTCCATCAACGTATGCTTCAGCTTATCATTCCAAGCTCTTGGGGCTTGTCTCGAGCCACACAAAGCCTTTTTTAGTTTACGGACATAGCCAGGACATTTCTCATCAATAAAACCTTGTGGTTGATCCATGTAAACAACCTCATTCAAGCTACCATTTAAGAAGGCATTATTTATGTCAACCTGCCTGATCTGCCAGTCTTCAACCACAGCCAATGTCAGAATAATCTTTAGAGTTGAAGCCATAATGACAGGGCTAAAGTTCTCACTAAAATCAACACCAGGTGTTTAGAGAAAACCCTTAGCAGCGAGCCTAGCATTGTACCTTACCACTTTACCATTCGAGTCATGCTTCAATTTAAATACCTATTTGTTCCCAATGATTTTCATTCCACTATCAGGTGGAACCAGTATCCATGTATCATTCTTAATAAAGGGATTATACTCTTCTTGCATAGCATTTTTCCAGCAGCCAATTGAGAGTGCCTCATCGCATTTATTGGCTCTGTTACTGTCAAATCATCAACTGCTAGGCTAGTATAAATTTTGGGCTGGAATATTCCACCCTTACTCCTAGTTATCATCTGATGTCCAAGGTTTTGACCCATGTTCCTATCTGATAACATTGTTTCTTCTGCCACATTTTGAGTGTCAATTATGGTCTCCTGATTTTCTGAAGTTTCACTTTCTGCCACTGGTTCCTGATTCAATTCATCATGACGTTCAATTATAACATCTCTTCTAGCCTCTCCATCAGTGAGATCTGCTGCAACAGTGCCTTCAGAATGGGTTGTAGAAGTAGCAGTTGCCATTTGAGGAATAGAAAACTAACTGTGGTCAATGAAGGGGAGATAGTTAACTGTGGTATCACTGACTTGAGACTGGATTTTTTTGTTTAGGAAACCTGACTTAAAAGGGAAATCTTGTTCATTAAATACTACATGTCTAGAAATATATATTCTACCACTTGTGCTTAGACACTTATAACCCTTATGAGAATCACCATAGCCCAGGTAAACACATTTTTGTGAGTGAAAACTGAATTTGTGTTTCTGATAAGGTCGAAGACATGGAAAATAGGCATACCTAAAGGTTCTAAGTTGTTTATGGTCAAAAGGTTTGTTGAATAAGGTCTGAAAGGGCGAATTGTGATGCAAAACTGGTGTAGGCAGTCTATTGATCAAGTAAGTGGCAGTCTTAAAGGACTCCCACCAGTAATGAAGGGGCATTTGAGCCTGAGAAAGGAGATATAAACCAGTCTCTGTGATGTGTCTGTGCTTGCGTTCAGCTCTTCCATTTTGAGCAGAGGTATGAGGATAGGAATGCCTTAGTTCAATGCCACAGTCAAGTGCTATCTTACTGAAGTTCCTGAATTCCCCACCCCAGTCAAATTGGAGGCATTTGATCTTCCTATCTAGCTTGTTTTCTATCTGATTTTTGAAATGAGTGAAGGTGGACAGAGCTTCAGATTTATGCTTCATTGGGTAAATCCATGTAAACCTACTATGATCATCAATAAAGATTATATAATATCTATACCCTGTGGTAGAATTTAAGGTGGCAGGCCCCCACACATTAGTATGAACAAGATCTAGAAGTTTTAATGCATGTGAGGATGAAGTGGTAAATGGAAGGGCATGTGATTTACCAAGCTTGCAAGATTTACAGAAAACAGAGATTTTATTAGCTTTAACACTCTTATTACAAGACTTTAGAACTCGACTCATGACATTGTTTGAAGGATGCCCTAATCTCCTATGCCAGATATCAAGCTCAGACTCTGAAATTAGCTTAACTAAAGACAACTGATCATCACTAGAACTGGCTGTGAGACAATGATAGTTATTTCGGTGGTTTGCGTCGAAAATGGTTCTTGCTGGTTTGAAGTCTGGCAACTGCAACTGGTATAACCGATCCTTAAGCACTCCTTGCAGCAGGATCCTCCTCGTTTGTAGGTCCTTCACAACACAATTGTTAGAATAAAATTCTACGAACACACTGTAATCATCACAAAGTTGAGAGACACTAATTAGGTTCTTTTTTATTGAAGGAATATGCAGCAATCTGTTTAGATCTAATGTCTTATTACTCATAGTGCAGATTTTTCCATTTCCAGTGTGTACAATTTGAAGCATATCTCTATTACCAACAAGTAATTTTTCATTACCTTCATAATGTTCCACAGTATTCATGTTACCTTTATCTATTGTCACATGATTGCTCGCGCCAGAATCCACAAACCATGCTGGATCATCAAGGATTCTGGGCATTGCTACATAGGCTAAAGGTAATATTCTGTTGGTCAGAGTTAGTTGGTTTACTCCCCATATACCTCTCATCATACCTATTGTAGCACCAGCTTGCTGAATGGTTGCTTAAACCACAAATTTGACATGGTCCCCTGGTTTCATTTTGTCTGCTGGTTGTAGTTCTACCTCTTCCTCTAGTTCTACCTCTGAAATTTGGTGATCTTCCACTGTTATGTCCTCTAAAGCTTCTGCCAAATAATTGACTAGCTCTATGTGCCAATTGGACACTTGATTGATTGACACTAAGTGATGAAAAATTATTCTTAACCTGGTTCAAGTTCTCAAGTCGACTTTCAAAAGTCATGAGTATTGAGGACAGCTCATGCCAGGTTATGGTCTCCCTGCTATTTATCTGAACTACATTAGGCGTATATTCCTCGTCAAGTCCTGATAGAACCTGTGTAATCAGGTCTCCTTGATCAATTGTTTTTCCAGCTATCTTCAAATTATCTGCCAATTGTTTGATGGCAGTCAGGTTTTGATCCATTGTCACGGATCCTTTTCTGATTCTTTGCAGTTCACTTACGAGAAACATCACTCATGATTTGTTTAATATTCCAAAGCTTTCCTCTACAGCTATCCAGAGTTTGTTCGAGCTTGCACAGCCCATTACCTTCATAGCTATCTCCGGTGTCATGGATGAATACAACCAGCCCATGAAGAGTTGATTAGCTAAACCCCACTTAACAACCCCGGATTTTTAGTCATTTTAACAGCCTCTCCCTGACCAACAATTTTTTGAGTAGCTAGAAATTCAGGTGGACACTCCCTTGTCCCCATCAGGTATCCTTCAAGATTGTACCCTTTAACTATGGGAATTATCATGTTTTTCCATCTAAAGGAAATTGTTCATGTCAAGCTTAACTGTAGGTGTTTGTGTAATATTCATCCCAAATGAAGGATTCTGGCCGGCAGCGAACTGAGAGGTTGATGCAGTGTTGAACTCAGACTGGTTTTTGGATCCAGTATTGGCCATTGTTGGCTCTGATACCAAGTTAGAAATTGAAGAAGGATACGATGCTGAATTACCCGATAATTAATCAATAAGTTTACATGAATATATACAAGTCTTGGTAGCTAGGAAAGTTCTAGAATTGAGCTAACAGCAATGCAAAACAGATTGCACTTCTAGCTAACAAATTCCTTCTCCATTCCTGAAAATAAGGAAGTGTACTGGTGCACCATTCAGTTGCTCCTATCCGTTGCTATCAGCTGATTTATTCTAACAAACCCTGTTGTTTTGCAACCTTAACTCGAAGCTTAGGCCTCATCAACTTTCCCGCACACCGTCATGACAATACCTTCGCCCATCTCGATATCTCAAATATCGCCTCTAATGACTCTCATCCTGCTAGCACCACAGTCTTGAACTCCACAATTGGTTATCTCCTCTAGCCTCTAGCCAGGCAGCCTCGAAAGTTACCACTAGTCCAGGTTACCGTCAAGCCCCATCTAACATTATCACCATTAATGAAGCAAGGTCCCAATCTTCCCCCCTACAAGCCCCACCTCCACTCTCACAGCCGCATTCTTCCTCTCGTACGAACAATTCTCATCTCGTAATCACTCGTTCCAAAAATAATCTCTCTCGCCCTTATGTCCTTAACACTTTCATATCTTTCAATCTGTTACTTTTGTTTACAATGTATGTACTTTTTTATGTGTGTAATTTTTTAAGCCAAATATGCGAAACTCTACATTTATTTGAAATTATTACTTACATTTTGTGTTGTTATTGTTACAGCGTGTGTAGTTTTTTGAAATTATAATAATACCGTGTATGCACCATCGGCCACCACTTGCCATCGTATATGCATAAGCCACCACTATTTGCACCACCATCTCGCCACTTGATCCACCACCATAAACCACCATCATAAAACTGCACCACCATCATAACAAAACACATTAATTTTTGGGTGTGAAACATAGGTGGGGATTTGAGGTTGGTTTTTTTTTCAATAATTTGACTTCACCTGTTTTTTCAATTTTTCATGACAAAAACCATATGGGCTTAGTTTCTTCTATGTCATATGTGAATTTACACATGGTACTATGATAAAAAATTTAATTCAATTTTTACTAAACCACCTTTTGTTATTCTAAAAGTACATTTAATTTGTAATAAAAATGATTATTTTTTAATAAAACAAATTAGCTTGATTTTTTGAACCACCTCCGAAAGTCACGGCTCAGGGTTTCTCATATTTGTGTTGCAGTATTTCTACTCCAACTCGTTAATCATCAAGGTACTATCAATTTATTTGTGCGAAAAGGGTCTTTATATGTTGATATTTGATTATTCTGAAAGATTTAATTTCAACACAACTGTCTAGGTAGCCTTATCTCCACTCTCATTTTCGTTTTCTTTCAGATTTGTTTTTGCCAAAATTGTTATTTAATGATAATCTTCTTTACGCATTAACAATTTTCTTATATCTCTTGAATTTTTGCTATCCAAATATTGTTGTTTATGGTATCCCCCTGCCTTGAGTCTCGTAACAACTTGTTCCCAATTCCATTCATACTTATTTATTTGTTCTTAAGTTGTTTAATATTTTTAGGCTTTCTCTAGTTTTGATTGTGGATAATTAATCTTGTTATCTCATTCCAATTTTTTTTTTTTTTTAATTTATCAAGCTAATTTATGTTTGTTTTGCAATAAATTGTTATATTATGATTTTTCAAGGTGGTTTTTGGTTTTCTATGCATATTTTTCATGTTTATAAAAGGAGGATTAAGCCTTGACAACTTATTCATATTTTGTTATAGGGTTATTGGCGCAAAACGTCCCTACCTTTGAAGGGTCTTGTGAAAACGTCCCTACCTTTCATTTCTTGGTGCAAAACGTCCCTACCTCTCACATTCTTTGCGGAGAAGGTCCTTTTCAACTATTTTTAACGTGAAATTACCATTATACCCTCTTATATAAATAAAACAAAACAGAAAATAAAATAAAAATAAAAAATAAATTGCAATCTAACTCCTAATTTTTTTAAAAATGCAAATGAGTCCAAAATTTAGAAAAATATTAAAAATAACAAAGAAAAAAAAATCAGAAAAACCGTCTTCTCCTCCGCCACCTCCACCTCGCCGCCGCCAAAACTCTAAACCATTCCATCCCTCACTCTCTTTTTCTCTCAAAAAAGGGGCATTGGACCCATGATCTTAGGACTATCAATTGAGGTTGGGATGGTCGAATTTGAATCAAGACTCACAAAAACATCACCAATTTCAGCAAACATTTCACCATCGCGTTCAACTCCCTTTGGTTTGATCAATCCATCAATTTGGGTGTTAATTGGGCAAATCGATTGTTTACCCATGGTGTTACTAACCCCAATAGCAGTCCCTTTCATCGAATTAACCAGTTGCAACAATATAGATTCCTCAAAATTTTGAGAACCAACATTGGCTCCACATCTGCAACACGCCGAAATGGACGTGTTGTTAACAAGACTAGAAGAAGGCCGAACACTAGAATTTCTGATTCTTTTCATGCTCCTTCTCCTCCTCGATGATTTTTTTGCTGGTTCTGGAATTTGTTTTTCACAAACTCGTGTAGTGGATGGTGAATTGGTAGAGAATGTGATATTTTTTTTTTCTTGATTGAAATAATAAGATTTTCTTTGGTCAGAGAGGTGGGGTAATTGCCTGTTTGTTGATAGCTGAACCTGAGTTGGTGCTGCAACTGATGATAGTGTTGTATTCTGCTTTTATTTTTTTTCTTCGAGGAGTTTACATTTTTCCAGTTTCTGGTTTTGTTCATGTCTTTGAGCTTGTAAAACCAGGCATTTGGTATCATCTTTTGTGTAATCTGAACCTGTAATTGCCCATCTTGTGTAACTTCTTCAATTTGAGATAAAAAAAAAAAAAAAAAAGGTAAGGGATGGAAGGTGGAGAAGGCGGAGGAGAAGAGGGATTTTCTCATTTTTATTGTTATTTTTAATGTTTTTCTAAATTTGGACTCATTTGCATTTTTAAAAAGATTAGGAGTTAGATTGCAATTTATTTTTTATTTTTATTTTATTTTCTGTTTTGTTTTATTTTTAATCAGAGGGTATAATGGTCATTTCATGTTAAAAATAGTTGAAAAGGACCTTCTCCGCAAAGAATGTGAGAGGTAGGGACGTTTTGCACCAAGAAATGAAAGGTAGGGACGTTTTCCACAAGACCCTTCAAAGGTAGGGACGTTTTGCGCCAATAACCCTTTGTTATAATTTCGAAATTAAAATTGTATATTTCTATTCTATTTTAAAGTTGATGGAGCACGGGTCGTATCAAAAATTCAAGATCAATCACAAACAACGTTTTCATGTTATGGCTATATCATAAATTGCCATCTAAAGTTCAACTGGATTTATGAAGCAAAATAGTAGGCCTGGTTCCTTGTTCAGGTTCAATTCTAACCATAACATTTTTTTTTATCTACATTTAATAAACATTTCCATGTTAGTCTTTCAGTTCATATACCTAACACGCTACTGCTCGACAATATTTGTGTAAGGAAGAAAATTTAGCTAAGAAGTAAAATAGTGAAAACAAAAAACTACGAAAAGAGGAGAAAATTAAAATCATCATACAACTCTATCTGCCTAGAAAAAGAGTCGTCGACGGACAATAGTCAATCTGAAATGACGTTTCACATAAAAATTGATCATGTTGAAACACCCTAATTAACCCTTCACGTGTACCACAACTAATGATGAAATTTATCTTCTCCATAATCCATAATATAACACAAGTCGTTATGCAATCATTTCATATACATTACGTAATTTTCAACAGAAGTACGTAAATTGTGTTATAACCATTATTTGTACAACACACATCTATCAAAACTATGCAAGCAAGGTGTCACAGAACGTTGCACATTGTTGAATACATTGTTTTGATTTGATAGATACACAAATTAATATTGTTTTCATATTAGAAGATGTAGTGAAATACGCTAGCAAATACATTTTGTTGGGTTTTCGAATCAAATCTTATCTACCCAAGCAATGTATCAGACTATGATTCATTTTGTTGAGCACCAGCTGGATCTAGCTAAGGTAAGGTCGCGTCATGGCTGCTCCACTCCGCTGCGGTCTCATGAACTGAACTTCGTTGCCTTCCCTTAGCGAAGCGAATCGGCACTGTGCCTCCCGACTGAAGAAGGAGGTTCAACCGAACGAATCACGCAAATTAACGTCATTGAAAAATATTAATTAAATTTTAGAACAAATATTTAGAAATAAAGAGCCGAATGTAAAAATATTTTGAAGTGGAGAAAATCATATGTTGAAAAGAAAATAATTGGATGAGGGTTGTATTTTGAATTCTGCCATGGGTTTCCGGTGAATATTGAGGATTAATTGTAATTAATGGTAAGCATATTATTGGCTATTAGGAAAATGTCACATTAACAGAAGAATTGTGACGGATTGTTTAGCATAAGTGTGTAGCATTTTGCGATTGGATGGAAATTTTGACTGTATTTTAACATGTCAAATGATAAAACGCCACATGGCATTGTGTCACTGTAGCATAATTGTGGCTATTATTGGTTTCGGTTACCAAAATATTGGAGTTATTTCTCGAGTGGGTAATATTGATCTACTTTTACTTGGCCCTTGTTTGATCATCATTTTTTTCTAAATTACATTTTTTTCCCTATTCTTTTTAATCACACATTTTTCAATAAAATAATATTATACGCAAATCAGAAACTTTTCTTTATTTTTCAATCATACATTTTTCATGAATCTATTATTCCAAAATGATGTATTCTACACCAAAAAATGGGGCTCAAACATGCCCTTAACAAATAGTATTTGTAATAAATAAATTAACATGTATTTACTGAGTTATTTTTAGTTATTAAGCTATATGTGAATTTTTCCCGGGTTTTGTATTTTAATTTCTGCCAGTTTCCAAAAATAATGTCATTAAGTTAATCCAGTTGTTTTAAGTATTTAATTATCACTTCAATTATTTCTTCTTCTTCTTCTTCTTCTTTTATAGGTTTATACCAAAGTTTTCCCTCATCATATGACATTAACAAGGTCAGATCCTAGATCGATCTGATCAACCCATTAAAAGAATTTTATCATGAGGAAATTACACCAAACCATAGTCTTTTCTTTTACATTTTAAAAATTCAGGTTTTTAAGTTTTTTATTCAATTATCAGGTTTTTATAATTTTAATTAATATACCTACCCCCACCCACTTTATTTTAAATATAACATCCTATCCAAACCTTAATCCATTTCACATCTCCTCCCTCTCTCACCCGCCGCCGCCACCGCCCGCCGCTGCCACCCTCCTCTCCCCCTCCCCTTCCCTTTCTTCCCCCTCCCTTTCTTCAGAACCTTCCACAACACGAGCGTGAGCACTTTGAAATGGCAAAGTTACAGCTGGAAATTTCTGATACAAATTAATACTGAAATTTTTCAAGGCAGGAAGGTAATGACCATGAGAACTTTGAAGGGTCGGAAGACTGATAAAGTTTGCAAGGACATAGTTCTGTTGTTTCAACTTTTGAATATGATAATGAAGAAACTTCGTTTCTCGAGAACTAGGAGGGAGATGAAAAGTTTGAAGCATAGATAAAACGGAGAACCAATCTTTTAGCAGATAGACGAAGAGAACTATATAACAGAAGGCTTCATGAGGAATCCAGAGTAGGTTCTTCTCAACCATGGTGGCTAGAATTTTACAGATTTCTCAATGATGTATTTTGTAATCGATTTGAACAACTCGTTTCAGCAATGAAGATCCCATCATTTACTGACAAAAGTTGCAGTACAAATCTCTTGTGCAAGGAACTGCTCTACAGATTTTTTTTAATTTTTATTCAATCTCATATCTGATCTGCCCCTCACCCTCCCCCAAAATGGCGATTGGAAGAATCTGTGACTCTCTCTATCTCGACTGAAAAGTGGTGTTGATGTGTGTTTGTGTGGTGGTGGGTTGCAGATTTGTGTGGTGATGGTACTATGGTGGAGGTTGAGGTTGAGGTACAAATGTGTGGTGTTGATGCGAAGGGTCGGCGGTGGATGAGACGAATGGTCTGTTACCAACTATTTTGGGTGTCTGTAACCTAACTTCTGTACTCTGGTGGGTTTTTTTAAATTTGTGACCTACCCTATTGAACTGGTTTTTTGGGTGTATGTGACATAACTATTGAATTGTAGTGGGTTTTTTTTTGTTTCTGTGACCTAGCTACTGTATTGAGGTGGTTTTTTTTTTTTTTTTTTTTTTTCATGTATGTGACCTAGCTATTAAACTCTTGTGATTTTTTTTTTGTCTGTGACCAAGCTATTGATCTGTGGTAGATTTTTTTAAGCATCTGTGACCTCTCTATTGAATTGTAATGATTTTTTTAAGCGTCTGTGACCTAGTTATTGAACTGTTGTGGGTTGTTTTTGGTGTCTGTAATCTAGCTATTGAAATGTTGTGGGGTTTTTTTGGGGTGTCTGTGACCTTACTATTAAGCTGTGACTTTGAAATTCATAATTTGTAACTTAAAAAAAGAATCTGTGACCTCGAAATAATCTGTGACCTATAAAAATTTAAATCTGTGACCTCGAAATAATCTACGATCTACAAAATTTTTTATCTGTAACCTCGAAATAACCCGTGACCTACAGATTTTTTGATATGTGACCTTGAAAAAGTCACCGGATTGGAGCAATCGTCGGAATTAAAGTGCTATCGAAATAGTCGCCGGAGTAGTAGTCAGAGCAATGGGGGGTAGGGTGGGTTAATTTTATTATATTACAGTTAAATATTTAATTTAATATAATAATTCTGAAATGTAATTAATTAATTCAAGAAAAACCTGATTTTTGTAATTTTAAACTTTGGGGCCTGATTTTTAATTTTGGAATAGTAAACACCTGAGCTGTAAATATCCCTTTTATCACCGCGTCATAAATTATGGGCTTTCGTGCATTAATTTAGGCTTGGAGCAGTTATATAGGGCCATAACGGCCTGCTAGGTGAAATAAAAATAGCATTGATTTGGTGCAAACAATTTGAATTTTTATCGTAAATCGTAAGTTATTGGTGAATGACAATTGCATTCCTACAGCCCTAGAAATTATTACCATACGCATCCCTAATCCTTCCCAATAAATATAGGATTTTGGTTCGCATTATAATACACACAAATCTATTGACGTTTATTCACTCTTCTCTTTTTCTCTCTTTTCATAACACATTATCAACACGATAACTTAATTTTTCAAAATTTAGTATATGTGGTAATATTCTTTAAGCATAATCATCTATTACATATATTGAAATTAATTTGGTGACGTGTGAATTTTTTTTATAATATGCATTATATTATTCTGCATTTTGAATTTTCTGCTTATATAAACTATATGCCTCCTGAATTTTCCGCTAATTGATTGTGGCAAATTTATTTTGCAATCATATAGATTATTAAATAATTAGATGTACTAGCTTCATGTAACCAATTTTTTGATTCTACCTTAATTAATTATGCTTTGATTTTTGTTGATTAATCTAATCTAGTTTCTGTACAAATTGGTCATGATTTAATTTGTTAATTCTACAACAATCAATTAGTATGTATGATTCCTATATGTATGATTTCTTTTCACGCAGCAATTTGGTGTGAAACATGATTTCTTTTCCAGCTGCAACTTTGCCCACATAATATGATTTCTTTTCATGCTTTATCAATATGAACATATTGTGCCCAATTTAATTCACGTTGCAATTTGGTAATTCATGCTGCAATTTAACTCATGTATCGTAATTAATAATTTCTTATATGATAAATAATAACTTTAGATAATATCTTTTCAAGATTTCTTTCTTAATTCATGTTTGGTAATTAATTTTTATATATAAATTCATTTCATGTTTATATGATAATTAATATTTTTAAGCTAATTAAATATTTTTTTTATGTTCTTTCATAAATTTTAAATTAAAAATTTATCATATTATTGTTCCAAAAGTAGCACAACATTATAATTAATATTTTAAGAGAATATTACTTACTCCTGAAGAGCATAAATTATAATTTTCAATATTCTTTGGGAATATTGATAAATTGCTTTTGAAGAAGTAATAGTAAAATATAACGTGTTCCCAAAATAGCACATGTTTCGAAAAATATATTATTTTAAATTAGTGTTTATTCCTGAATAAAAATACGTAACTTAGGTTATGTTGATATTGAGTACTTGATTAATTATTATGTGATATTTAATCATAGTTTTTAGATTAATTGTATTTTATTTTATGGTGAAATTACTCAAATAATAAATATTATAAAATTCGATATGAATTGTCGAGATATCTGTTTAGTTGATTATGCAAATATGCACACTATTTTTCGAGACAAAAAGTCTTTTCTGGACTTAACATTAGCAAAAAATAATATTAATACGATATCAGGAGCATCGAATATCGTTGAAGGCTTCGAAATAGCTTTTATTATTTATATATTGACGACGCAATTTATTCATGCAAATCCAAAAAAGAAAAAAAAAAATTGTTTAGTTTTAAAAATATCCGCTGCAATAAATATCACATTGAGACGATATAAGAAAATAATGTGTAATATTTTTGCATAACTTCTTTTGTATCTGGCTTAACGCGGATAAAAAAAAATTCATGCACTCTCACCTGGCATGTATTATATACCTTTATAAAAATGGTTGAATCAAATATTATCACCAACAGAAGTTTGTTGATCCAAAAAAATTTATATTTTGACATGATTGATTTAGACATCCAGGAGCTATAATAATGGATCGAATAATAAACAACTCACATGTACATCCATTAAATAAACAGAAAATTCTTTTACCTAATGATTATCCATGTGTAACTTGATCACAAGGCAAGTTAGTTATTAAACCTTCAACTATAAATATCAATATTGAATCTTCAACTTTTTTTGGAAATAATTTATGGAGATATATGTGGGTCAATACACCCGTCATGTGGACTATTTTGTTATTTTATGATATTAATTGACTCTTCTACTAGATGGTCATATGTTTGCCTACTTTTCACTAGAAATGTAGCTTTTCCTAGACTAGTTGTTCAAATTATAAAATTACGAGCACAATTCCTCAATTACTCAATCAAGACTGACAATGCTGGTGAATTTAGATAACAAGCATTCGATTATTATTGCATGTTAATTGAGATTGTTGTTGAACATTTGATCGCGTATGTCCATACACAAAATGATTTAGCGGAGTCATTTATTATACGTCTGCAACTTATTACTAGACCATTACTTATGAAAACAAAACTCCCAACTTCTATTTGGGGTCATGTCATATCACATGTTGCGTCATTGATTTGTATCGGACCAACTACATATTATCAATATTCACTTTTGTAACTAGCTTTTGGTCATGAACCTAATATTTCTGACATACGGGTTTTTGGTTATGCCATTCAAGCTCCCATTTCACCCCCACAATGGACTAAAATGGGTTCCCAATGAAGACTTGGGATTTGGGATTTATATGGGTTTTGATTCACCATCTACTATTAGGTATTTTGAATATTTAACGGATGATTTATTTATTATACGTTTTGTAGATTGTCATTTTGATTAAATGGCTTTTTCAATTTTAGGAGAGGAAAAAATATATCCTAATAAATAAGGTAAAAAATTTTTGGAATGACATAAGTCGATCTCACTTTGATCCCCACAACAATCAATGTGAGCAAGAGATAAGAAAAAATAATTCATTTGCAAA
The DNA here is from genome assembly GCA_035079005.1 of Fraxinus americana. Lineage (NCBI taxonomy): Eukaryota > Viridiplantae > Streptophyta > Magnoliopsida > Lamiales > Oleaceae > Fraxinus > Fraxinus americana. The sequence continues at coordinate 10,762,735 of CM068726.1, read as the reverse complement.
TAATTACAAATCAATTACGAGATGTATTTGTTGACACAAGAAAAGTGACAAAATCATATATACCAACGGAAAATATTCCAGTAGAAATTGATGTTCTTGCAGAATTTGCTATAGTAAATGAATCTCAAATACACTAGAAGCGTGGTCGACCAATTGATTCAAAAGACTTTATACCACGAAAAAAAAAAGCAAAAAAGAAAAACCAATCAAAAATTTCAAAAAAAGTAACATTAGAAAATATTGATCAATTAAATATTGAAAACATGGTTCCTGAAGAATTATATGTGTCTGAAAATAATGAGATTTCAATAAATTATATGTTATCTTATAAATTATGGGAACTAAATAATATTGTTATAGACAATATTTTCGTTTTTAACGTGTATCTTGATATTATTCAAATTGTGGATCCTAAACCACAGTCTGCTAAAAACTGTCAACACATAAATGATTGGCCAAAGTGGAAAGAAGTCATACACGCGAAATTGAATTCCTCAGAGAAACGAAATCTGTTTGGACATGTAGTTCGAACACCTGAAAATGTAATCCGTATTGAATACAAATAGGTTTTTGTACGAAAAAGAAATGAAAATAATAAAATTACAAGATACAAAGTCCGACTAGCCTCACAAATACTAGGAATTGATTATGAGAAAACATATTGTCCAGTAATGGACACCATCATTTTTAGATTTTTAATTAGTTTACTGTGTCATAAAGGCTCGATATGTGCCTTATGAATGAAGTGACTTAAAGTGCGAAAAACAAATTATACATACTCGAGAACCATGTTCTCAATTAAATTACAAAGATCATTATATGTATTGAAACAATTTGACGCATGTAATATAATCGTCTTAGCGAATATTTGTTAGAACTATAAAAATGTCGTATCTACCCATGTGTTTTCAGAAACAAAATAAATATTAGATTTGTAATTGTGGCAGTTTATGTTGATATTTTAAATTTAATTGGAACCTTTGAAGACATCAACAAAATTGCAAACTATTTGAAAAATGAATTTGAAATGAAAGATTTGGGAAAAATCAAATTTTGTCTCCGGTTGCAGATTGGACATTTTTCAGAAGGATTATTTGTTCATCAATCTACATATACAGAAAAAGTCTTAAAACGCTTTTGTATGGATAATGCACATCCATTGGTATTACCTATAGTTGTTCGATCACTTGATGTGAAAAATGATCATTTTCTTCTACTTGAAGATGGATTGTTCTTGGTCTTGAAGTATCATATTTTAGTGCAATTGGAGTATTAACTTATCTTGCAAACTGTACTCGAACGACATAACTTTTTCAGTAAATATCCTTGCAAGATATAGCTCTACACTAATACAATGACATTGGAATGGTGTTAAACATATTTTTCGTTACCTAAAGGATACTATTGATTTGAGATTATTTTATTCTCAAAAGTCGGAATTTGCTTTAGTAGGAACTGCAAATGCAGGTTATTTCTTCGAGCCACATAAAACTAAATCACAAACAGGATGCGTATTTACACGTGGATGAACAGCTATATCATGGATATCTGTGAAGCAATCATTGATGGCAATATCCTCAAATCATTCTAAAATTATTACAATCCATAAAGTAGGCCGAAAATGTGTATGGATGAGGAACATGACCCATCATATCCAAATATCATGCAAATTATTTCAACAAAAAATAGTCCAACAATTTTGTATGAAGACAATACTACTTGTATTGCACAACTCATAAGAGATTATATCAAATGATACATAACTAAGCATGTTTCTTCAAAATTCTTTCATACTCATGAGTTTTAGACGAATGACGACATCGATGTTCTATAATTCGCTCAAATGACAATGTGGCTGATATTGGTTCACAAGATTGGAATGCATCAACTCATAGATTTTCAGTTATCAATATCAGGGTGAGTAGCAGTACTCTTTTTCCTTCGCTTAAACTTTATCCAACTAGGTTTTCCTAGCAAAGTTTTAATAATGCAGTATTTATCTTTAATACTTCAAGTAACTGCACTCTTTTTTCCTCGTTTGATTCTTTTTTTTTTTTGTCCTACTGAATTTTTATCAAACAAGATTTTAACGAGGTATATATTTTATAATGTATCATTCAAATGAGAGTGTTGTAAATGCTAAGTTGTTGGTGAATGTCTATTGTACCCCTGTAGCACTAGAAATTATTACCATATGTATCATTATTTCTTCCCTATAAATATAGAAATTTTGTTATCATTATAATATACACAAATCTATTGACTTTTATTCTCCCTTCTCTCTCTCTTTTACATAACAGTTTTAGTATTTGTACTCTTACTTTTAAGTTCTTATTTATCATTACTTTAGGTTACTTCCATTTGCTATCACTCTCTACTTTGACACAAATTTAAATTGGGTTAAGGTACTTCAATTTATATTTAAAATTGTGTCAGTGAGGTCATTATACTTTAATTTTGTACCAATTTAGGCCACTTCGTTTAATTATATCATATTGTCTAATTGTAAAACGATGACCTAAAAAATATGATTCAACCGAAAAATTCTGGTTTATATTGTTTTCAATCCACAAGTCTAATGTGTAAAATGATTTTTTCAATCATATCCCTTTTTTAATGTAATTTTTTTGACCGCCATGCAAGATGGTTGTTAGTGTCAGCAATAAGTCATTGTTTGGCCATCATTAAAATTTTAATACATTTTCTCGTTTTTTTCAATTACATATTATTCGAAAAAATAGTATACGTAATCGATATTTTTTCCTTCTTTTTCAACCATTCAATCTAAAAAAAATACTATTCCAAAATTATAATCTTAAAAAATGGGAGCCAATCAAGGGCTAAATATTGGAACAAAAATGGAGGAAGTGGCCTATATTTAAGACAATTTTAAAGAATAATGATCGTGTTGATAAAAAAAATGGAATAAAAATGACTCAATTAACAGAAATTAAAATATAATAATCTGAATCGAAAACTTAGTCAAAGTTAAGTGTAATGAATGTGACAACAAATTGTTTTAATAGCCTTTGGAATAATGTCCTCCTTTTACAATAACGCTATTTAGCATCGTTGGTGTTAAAATACTAATCTAACATGTATAAATAAATGAGTTATTTAATTATACATTTCATTGGATAAAAATACATTTAGGGCTTTTTGTTTGCAGGTTTATGCTTGGGAAAATTTTATATTTAAGATATTAAGTATGAACCATTTCAAAATCAAGATACAATGTTTAAAACTTCAAAAATCGGATATTAATTAAATTTTATTGATAAATAACTAATTAAAAATATATGTTATTAATTAAATATATTAGAATCACAATTCTATACAATTTTGTCACATATTATCGTATTAATTGATCACAAATTATTTCTGATCACAAATTTCAAATTTTCATAAGTCACAAATTATTTCATGATCACAAATCAAAAATTTTATACATCACGATATATTTATAGGTCCCAAATTAAAAAAATTATATGTCACAATTTATTTATCGTACACAAATCACAACTTATTTTACAGTCACAAATTATCAAATTAATTGCACATAACTTATTTTCCGATCACAACTTAATAAATTGTAAGTCACAATCACAATTTTTAGGTCACATTTTATTTACTAGTCACAAAATATTCATTTTATTGGTTGCATATTATTTATTAGCCATAAATTAATCAAATGTTTGGTCACAAACACTCCATACCCCACCCTAATCCAACCACTGACACCAATACGTGGTTACAAATTTACCTACTAATTAGTCACAACACTCATTCGTTCCACTCCCAATCCAACCTATTAGTTGGTCACAAATTAACCAACTAGTTGTTACAAACCCTCAAATAATTGGTCACAAACGCTTTTATCCCACATTTTCACCTCCACCGCCACAAACAACACCCCACCGTCGCCGCCTCAACCACCACCAACAACCCCAACACCACCGCAACCTCACCACCGCCTGTACCATCACCACCACGACCATTTCCAAACCACGAAAAAAAACACTCCAAAACCACTGCCTATTGTCAGGTCTTGCGCCTGCTAGATCTAGATCAAGGCACCACGACACCACCGGCCAACATAATTTTACCATCAACTCTCCAAATCAATAAACAAACCAACAATGGCCTCCACCAAACTCAAACCAGACCACCACAACTATCATTGACAACTCCTCAACAACAACCACCTCACACACAGGGGTGGAGCCATGATTTATATTCAGTGCGGGCATTTTTTCTTCGACGCCAAACATCGTCGAGTTTTTGTTCATGGATTGAATGATGATAAAAATATAAAACAATAGTACGAGAATACTAAAAACGACATAACTGATATATTATACATGTTCCTTGCGAGTTTTCATATTTTAATATCGTTGTCTAATAATTTCATTATCGAGTTTCAAAAACATATATTTCTCGACATAAACAATCGTATTATCATTCATCCAGTGATCACCCATCCGATTATGCAATCTATCCTTAACAATGCTCATTGCAGAAAAGACTATTTTCACTGTAGCGGTAGCAACCGGTAGAACGAATGCTAAAGTTAAAAGTTTGTAAACCAATGGATATACCTTAAGTTTCTTTGTGAGAACTAACTTCTTCGCAAGATCACCAAGGTCATTCAACCCTTCAAAGTCTTTGTGTGAGCGCATGTCAAAAATATAAGTCTCAAATTGATCATTAAGTACAAGGAGATCAATTACTGAGAAGTCTGATGGATATAATTCAGCAAGTCAAATCAAGCATTTCTTGTCAAAAGAAGAAAATGAATCTTGTGGACATAAACTCGCTACACAAAGGAGTAACTCAGTGTTTACCTCCGAAAAACGATCTTTCAATTCTTGAAGTTGTAAATCAATGATAGAGTAGAATAAATCTACCTGGTAATGATGTAAATTTGTAATTCCTGGAGGATTACGCTGAAGGCGACCACGAAGTGCACAGCGTACAAACATATCATCCATGTCAAGTACATCAATATAATGTTTTTGACAGAAAGCACATACTTCTTCAAAAAAAAAGTCCCACCCTTCATCCCTCATTATTTGGAGTCGTCGTTTGTATAATTTCACCAATTGCATTGCATTCACAATAGCTTGATCTTTTCTTTGCAATGCCTTCGACAATTCATTTGATATCCCCAAGACGTTTCTCATCAACTATTGATTAAATGCAAAATCAAATGTATGTATCGACTCCAATAAATTTGTTGCATAAGATCTTTGTTCACAAGAGCAAGCTTCATCTTCAACAATCATTGCAAGCACGTCACTAACAGAGAAAACATGGCAAGTAAGCTGACCAACGAATTATAATATGAACCCCATTGTGTATCATCAGAACGTTGAAGGATTGTTTCTTGATTAAGTCCCCGACCGCTTAAAATCTCACATTTTTCCATTGCCTCAACAATAAAGTCTGATTATTTTTCTCAAAGAAGATCACAATGTTTAAAAGATACACCAACATTATGTACCACATCACCAACCACATGAAAGAAGTTAGTAATAGGAATGTTCTTCTTTGCTACACTACAAGAGCTAGTTGAAGTTGATGAGCAAAACAGTGAATGTAATAAGCACATGAATTTTCCTTCAAAATGAGTGCTTTCAGACCATTAAACTTCCCTTACATATTACTTGCCCCATCATAACCCTGTCCTCTCAATCTAGACATGCTCAAATTATATTTGGAGAAGACCTTATCTATTCCAACTTTAAGTGATAGAGCCGTTGTACTTGTAACGTGTTCAATCCCAATGAAACGTTCATTCACTTGTCCACTTATGTCTACATAACGTAATACAATTGACATTTGCTCCTTCATTGACACATCACGAGATTCATCAACTAGAATATAAAATAGTGAATTGCCAACATCTTTGATAATGACATTGATTGTTTCAATAGCACAAGCACTTACTATATCCTTTTGAACATCAGCTGATGTCAATTTGCAATTTTGAGGTGCATTCACCAATGTGACGGCATTTATATTTTCATTATGAGCAGCCAAAAATTGCAATAGAACTAAGAAATTACCGGGATTGAGAGAATCCTTCGATTCATCATGACCCCGAAATGAATGCCCTTGTCGCAATAGAATTCGAACACAATCAATAGACGTATTAAGACGTGTAACATACGCACTTCTTACTTGTTCTGACTGTTTGTGTAAAGTTGATTGAATGTGTTGCTCTTGATTCATCAGATTTTCGCATTTAATGCGAGCTTGATTATGTGCACTGTCATGAACTCCAATATGAGTGTGAAGTCTTTTTTTATCTTTCCAATATGTAAAATCTTCACCAACAAAAGACTCACCTCCACCTTGCTTTCCAAAACTTGTTCTGAAAAGATAACAACACAAACAATAAGCAGCATCCTTTTCTATACTATACTCCAACCAAGTACCGAACTCTTTAATCCAAGAAAAATTGAACCGTCTAGCGGTTACTCCAAATTGTCGTTTTGGAAAGTCGTGATCTTGGGGTTGACAAGGACCCTTTAGCATATATGCCCTTCGAACTTCATCTCGAATGTTCTGATTGTAATCCAATATGGGTATCCTTAGTCCATGATCAGTTGGAAGTTTTGTAACATCAAATTCCACATTAGTCAATATTCCCTTATCAACATTTTCTACATTCGTTTTTCTTTCAAAGTATCTCTTCATTTGATATCTGAATTTAAACATTTCATATTCAATTAGACAATTACTACTGGGAAATTCAGAGGACAATTCTGTTTATGTAGTTAATAGCATCACTATTAGCAATTCATTTATTCAAATTTCATTTCCCAGGGCAATAGTATACTCAATTCACCGTGCAATACATGATTTCAATTTCTAGTTACAAATTCAAATAACTTACACTCGCCTCACACAGGCAAAGGGCCAAAGCTGAAGGCAGGCAGGCAGGAGGGACCGAGGGAGCAACTAGCAAGATGCAAGCCAAACCTCGATTACCAACAGGGGCAGAGGATTATACAAAATGAAATCCTAATTGAACATCAAAGTCCAGCAATTGAACATCAAAAAAATGAACATTATTACCAGCAAGGGCAGAGGATTATACAAATGAAAAGAAACATAAAAAAACTACAAAATAACAAACATTCTTCACCATCTTGGTTTCTTCTTCAGTTCTTCACTTCTTCTTCTGCTGCAGCTTAAACCTCAAGGCTCGAAGTGTCGAACAAAGCTTGAAGCACGAGCTGCGGGTGAACGAAGGGCGAAGAGGGAACGGGCGAAGGGCAAATTGGGAACGGGCTAAAGGACAACGAAGAGGAGTTATTGGAAGTTGGAACTCATGAGGGCGATGGGCGAAGTGCGAAGGCAAACTAGTGAAGGGCGAGGGGCGAAGTCGATTTGCCCCAATTTTAAATGATAGAAGAAGATGAAGGTTTTTTCGGTATTGGGCTTAGGTATTTTGGGCTGGGATGTGGGTTTAATTAAAAAAAAAAAATTGGCCCAAAAGTTCAGTGCGGGCATTTGTCTGTACTGGACCTAATGTGCCTCCGCCCCTGCTCACACACCACCACATTGATCTTCAAAACTAAATTTTTCCATTTACAAAAAATGTAAATTTACAAAGAAGTATCATAGTCCGCTAAACTATGATTAAAACTGGGTCGAGCAACATCGCTATGGTGGAGATTATCGTTAGGTCGAGTGACGTTGGATGGAGATCGCAGTTGTTTCGCGCTGCTTGCAGCGGCGGTGACAATCCGCTGTGCGTAACGACGTCGCTGGGTCAATGAACCACCATCTTTCTGTGCACCACCAACACCATCAACGGTGCCATCAATGATGAACAACAGAGGAATAGATGCACAAGACAAAAAGAGAGAGTGAGAGCGCGCGCGCACGATAGTGCCTGCCGTCGCGCACACTGTCGTCGTGATGCGCCTATAGCCACGACGATCGTCGGTGTTGGGTATGTGTGGGGGTGAAAAATGAAAATGAATTAGGTTTTGTGGGGTTGGGGTAGATGGGTAAGGGTGGTGTTGAGTTTAAATAATTTAATTTTATAATATTAAATAGTTTAAATCATTTGATTTTTGAACAAAAAACTTTCAAATTTGATTTTTGAATTGTGAATTTAAAAACTCTGGATAAGTGTAATTTCCACTTTATGCTTTTGTTAATGGCCTATTTGACATAATTTTTGAAAAGTTAAAAGAAGTTTTTGAGATCAAAAAACTGTTTTTGAATCCGTTTGGCTAATTTTATAAAAATATTTCTAGTTTTTAAAATAGTTTTTAGATAAAGTTGTTCTAATGTGGATTTCTCTAAAAGTACTTCCGGAATAGAAAACGTTTTTGAAAATTAGTGGGATATATTCAATTTAGACTTTTAATGACTTTTTGAGATTTAAAACGTTTTGGAGTATTCAATATAGACTTTTGGAGACTCTTTAAAAATATTGATATATTCAAATGAAACTTTTATAAACTTTTAGAAAGTATCTAAAAATCATGGTGTATTCAATTAAAATATTTTAAAGTCACTACAAGTCTTGAGGTATTCAAATTTTATAATTTTTAGAGATTTTTATAAAAGTCTCCATGGTACTAACTTCTAAAAAGAAAGTACTAAAATAAAATCTCAAAATTTATCTCTTATTAATCACAAGATTTTGAGTGACTTTCACAAAATAAAAAATAAAAATTAATATATATATTTTTTGCAATATTTCTCTTTCCTTTCACACATTAGAGTTAAGATTTATTTGTTTCTATTAATTATATTAGTTTCTATTTTTCTTTTTCTCTTTCTTATTGTTTATTTATATTTTCTGTGAAAGAATTAAATTGTGCTCTTATAACCTTTTTTTTCCTTTTTTCATTCTTTTTTTTTTCTGAAAAATATATATTTTTTAATTAAATTATAAAATTTTATATAGACTAATTTATAATTAAAGTTTATTATATTAATAATACTGAATATTAAATTTATTTTTATATGTTTAATTATTATTATTTATTTAGTTGAAGTCTTAAATTTTTATTCTTTTTTAAAATGTTTTTTCATTTTATGGGGGGACGGAAAATAGAAGAAGAATTGTAAGAACCACCACCTCGTATGTGATAATTTCACAATATTGTACTAGATCCACATAAATTCTATTTCAAATTAAAGTCAAATTAAATTTGTAAGAACCACCATTCTTTTTTATTTCAAATTGAAGTTTTAAAATGAAAGTTTATAAAAATCTTCCACTAATTCCATACAAATTTCTAAAAAAATCCACGAAATTCATAGAAGTCATCACTTAAAAAAAGTCCATCAAAATCTTCAAAATTCACAATTGAATACACCCCCTTAGTTTCCAAATAAATATAAGCCAGTTTTCTCCAAAAGCTTTACTACAGAAAACAAGAATAAAAGTAAAAGCCATGCCAACGGACCCGAAATCAATTTAGTACCACTAAAAATAAAAAACCTTAGAAATTATCAAATAGAGCCCGAAAATATTTCAAATATTCGAATTGAAAATTATTTTTTATTTTTATAGAGCTTTGAGATCGACTTTAATACAAATTAGTTGGAAATATACAACACTTTAAGGATGTGTTTGATTGTATTTATTTTTCATGAAAAATGTCAATTTTTCACTCAAATTACAACTTTGAAGTGCTTGATTGTTATTTTTTTCCATGAAAAATATTTTTCAACTTTTGAAAATATGTCTGATTGTCCTTATTTTTAAGGAAAGCATTTTTTTTTGGGGGAGTATGTTTTTGTTTTCCTCAAAACAAGGAAAATATTTTCATTTCTACGATATATTTTTCATATCAATCAAACACACTCTACTTGAATTATTCTATCATGAATGTATTTATGTTACATCGGTTTTCTGAATATCTAAACTTCGAGCATTCAATTTTTTGAATTTCGCGTAAAGGTTGCAAAATATGTCAAACAATCTTACTTCGCAACTTAATTTCATTAATTTATAATCTGATTGTAATTTTTTACAAAAAATTATTTTTGACTGGCCAATAAGTAGCCCACAACTATTGCGGCAACAAAAGCCATCAAATTCAGTTCCTCCAAACAGGACTTTGGCAAAAGCCATCATGTCGCCCATGCCATTTAATATCCTATTTAGCCTCCAATAAATTAAAATTCTTTTTTCTCTATTTTTTAATAAACAATACATTTTCTAATAAAATAATATTACACGTAAATCTAAAAATCTTTCCTTCTTTTTAACTACACATCTTTCAAATAAATTATTATTCACGTCATTATAATTTGGAAAAATGGAGCCCAAATAGTGGCTAAATCAAATTTCCCAAAGAATAGTAGGATAGCTTAGGGAAGGCAAAAAAAATCTCTTCAACTCAATATTTGAGGGCCCCTCCCCTACCTAATCGGGTAAACGGGTGGGGTACGGGACCATGGCCATTGTTCCGAAACGGGTACGGGTTGTTTTTAACAAAGTGGAGAGAAAAATGTAATAATACTTACTAACTAAGGATGTAGAAAAAATAAAGCAATAAATAAATAAATAAATGGGGCAGGGGACCTTCTCTATCTGCCTTGTATCGCTATAATCGGGTAGGGGATAGGGAAATGTGACAAAAATATTCGACAAGAAGGGGATGTGAATGGTCGACCTGTCTCATTGTCATCCTTAGTAGCTAAACAGTATTGAAATTGTAAAAAAAATTTAATTACAAACAAAATAATACAATTTAACCCATTGAACATTAAATTTTTTTTTTCTCCAATCATTTTTTAACAGCACATCAAATGTCATGCTTGATGTACACTTGGAGTGTACATCTAGAATTTTTGATATACAAAAGACATTTCTTCAAAATGATGCTATGGAGTCTCGACATATGTATTATTGAACTAGATATAATTGAATTATTTATAAACGATTTCATTTATATAAAATATAAACGAGGGTAAATAAGTGAATATTATTTATAGATATATAGAAAAGTGTGATTAAAAATGGGTCAGAATTTATAAATGGTTAATATATTTTGCCAAACATAGCCTAATTAGTTGAGCGAACTTGGATGAAATGGCGATATCATTGATAAATGTAATTTTTATACTTATTCAAGCTGCTAAATCATGATATTTTATTATCTTTTGAATAAAATTCTACCTAATTTATGTTATATTTTATTATATAGGTAAAATTCTATATTTAATGAAGAAAAGAATGCGAAATAACGGAAAAGTGAAAAAATTCATAGTGCGAGGACTTGGAAGCAAGCAATATATATCTATATATATATATATATATATGGAGGACCCAACAGTTTTGAGGAGCTTCTTGAAGAAAAATAGAGGTTGTAGCTCAATATTATAAGTGTGTGAATTTATATAGATATATAATAAGTTCAGACATATGAATAGGATTATTGTTGCTCGAGAGAGATCACTAAATACAATAGGTTAATTCGATCGTTGACACGTATGAAAAATGGTTGAATGACTTGGAATTAAATGTATGATAAATAACCTAAGTGAAATCGAAGATCCTAAATATCCAATCTCATAATCTTATTTACAATTTTAATTTGAGTTTGTTATTTTATTTATTAGAATTTCGTTTAGAAAAAAAACTTGATTTGATCATTAGTTACTCTTTTAATTTAAATTGAAATTAGATTAGTTTAAAATTTTTTTAGTAGATAGTAGTCTCTGTGGAACGACATTCGGACTTAATATATCCACTTTATTACTTGTCACGATCTGTACAATTGTGAAATTTAACGAACAAGTTTTTGACGCCGTTGTAGGAGACTAATTTATTTGCTTTAAATTTTTAATTAATTTTAGTTTTGATTTAGATTTTTTTTTAATTGTTTTTTTTTTTTTAGTTTACGGTTGTGTGTTTTTGTTTTCATTTTCGTTACAAGTGTTCTTGCATGCAAAGTTCGCTAGTAGGTAATCTAGTACCTTTTTATCCAGAAATCGAACGCACTTTTAACCATAAAATTAGGCAATAACGAGAGAACATCATGACAGAACAGAACAAAGATGTACAACTAGCACGAGTTGAATAACCAGTCGAGATTGATGAAAATGATTTGCCACTTGGACAACTCATCACACTACTTGTTGCACCAAATCAATCAAATATCGTTTATCCTTTATTTGGGCAACCAATCTTTCAATTGAGGACATACATCATTTTATTGTTCCAGAATGGAGTATCATTTTATGGAAAATCTCATTAGAATCCTCACAATCACATCTCATGCTTTTTGGACATCTACTAAAATTACAATTTCCATGGAGAATTTGATGAAGCAATTAAGTTGAGACTCTTTCTACATACACTTTTAGAGACGGAGCAAAAGAATAGTTGGATGTCCTACCTGCTGAAAGCACTAGGACTTGGAATGATCTCGTACAAAATTCGTCACAAAATACTTTTCACTGTCAAAAGTAACTAAAATAAGACACGAGATATTCACTTTTCAGCAGGATGAATTAGAAAGTTTTCACGAAGCATCAGAAAGGTTTAAGGACTTGACCATAAAGTGTCCTAATCACGGTATTAAGAAAAATTTGCAAGTTCATTACTTCTACTTTGGTTTAAACTCAACATGTCGTATATCGGTAGATGCAACTTCAAATAGATTTATCACATTAAAGTCATCGAATGAAGTTGAGGAATTATATGAGACGATGGCAGCTAACGATGCCTCATGGCCTTTCGAAAGATCCACACATAAGAAGCACATAGGTCTACATGTGGTAAATGCTTTCTCAGTATTATCAGCACAGATGTCAGCTTTGGAGAAGAAGGTGATAGATCACTTGACTACAAGAGGTTCAGCAAAAGCAGTGCAAACAAAATATTTGGTTTGTCGTATATGCGGCAGAGCTCACAATAGTGGAGAGTGTCATATGCCATCTCAAGAGATAAAGGAAGTTAACTATACATAAAATTATCAATGCTAACAAAACAATGCATTCGGCAATACATACAACCTAGGTTGGCGTAATCACACTAACTTCTCTTGGAGCAATAACCAAAATAATCAGCATCAGCCCTTTCTGGTTTTCAACAGCAAGAGAAAAAATCATCTCTGGAAGATATCTTAGGTAAATTTATACAAAAAATCGACCAATACATGACAAAGACCGAAACAACTTTGCAAAATCATTTAAGAGATATAAAGGGGTTGGAAACTCAAATAGGTCAATTAGCCCACACTATCTCAGAAAGACCACAAGGAGCCCTACCTAACAACACAGAAAGTAATCCAAAATGACGGGTGCAAGCAATTACAACAAGAAATGGGGTACAACTGCCTGAAATCACAGTTAAAAAAAACAAGTAACAAAGACAAATAAAGTGCCTACTTCAGACGAGGAGCAAATGGAAGGATCTGAAAAGTGAATTGAGAAAAAATTGAAAGAAAATTCAGATACACCACAGGCTAAGGCGGTCATTCCTATCAGAGAATATGTACCCTCAATTCCATTTCTTCAGAGATTGCGTAAACATAAACTGGACAAACAGTTCTCCAAGTTTATTGAAGTGTTTAAAAAACTGCAAATCAACATTCCATTCACGGATACTCTAGCACAAATACCCAGTTACACAAAATTTATTCAGGAAATTCTCGCTAACAATAGGAAACTAGAGGATTATAAGGCTGTGATGCTAACTGAAGAGTGCAGTATACGTCTACTTAATAAATTGGCTCCTAAGCTCAAGGATCCAGAGAGTTTTACTATACCTTGTACCATAGGAGATACATATTTTGAACATGCTTTATGCGATCTTGGTGCAAGTATAAATTTAATGTTGTCGTCTTTGTACATGAAACTAGGGATTGGAGAAGTCAAACCAACCACAATATCATTGCATTTGGTTGACCGCTCCATAAAACATGCAAGGAGAATTATTGAAGATGTCTTGGTCAAGGTGGACAAGTTCATTTATCCCGCAGATTTCATAATATTAGATATGGAAAAAGACTGGGATATTCCAATCATTTTAGGCAGACATTTCCTGGCTACTGGAAAAACATTGATTGACCTATACAAAGGAACGTTGACACTGCGGGTTAATGATGAGAACATAAATTTCAACGTCTATCAAGCGAAAAAACCTCCAGAAAAAGCTAACACTTGGAATATGATCCAATCAGTTGAAGAGGTTCTAGGTATAAGAGAAAAAAAGGTATTTACTCTATGACGCTCTAATGCAGCACATGACTACCAGTTATTCAGCAAGGGATAAATCTCTTACTTGTAAATACTCAGGAACCAATGAAGTATTTGACTTCCTATTGGCTCATGAAGCCTATCCACCTAACAAAAATGAGAGCTATGTGGAAAAGCCTTGGAAACCTCGAAACAATATCAAACCAAAAGAGGTTTTGAAGGCTATACCAGAGTTAAAAGTCGTCCAATTCTATCTGTCATGCTATAGTGAAGATTAATACAAAGTCAAGGATAAATTTTAGAAACATGAGAGACGTGCCACCTGAAGATCCAACGTAGACAATTTGGTTAAATCAAGCTAATGACGTTAAAGAAGCGCTTCTTATGAGGTAATCCACGTGTTTTTCCTTTTTATTTATTCCGTTTTTGCATTTTAGGATAGTTTATTTGAAGTTTATTTAGGACTCGTCATCCATACCATATTTCATCTTAGGTCTTCGATGTGTTGGTTTATTAGATGTTAGAGTTAAGTAACACTTGTTTCAATTATTTGATCTTAATACTTTATTTGATTTTTCAAGAACATGACGTCACGGAACATTTAAACCAATTTTGACCAAGGAGTCATGGAAGTAATAGGAAAGTTAACCATTGAATTACACCCCATATCAGGGGAGTCTTTTCTTTACTTTCTTCCCCACCTCTTTATATACGAATTTAGAATTTAAGATATTGAGGACAATGTTTAGTTCAAGTTTAGGGGTGGGAAAACATGAGAGTTTTCATTTTTGTATGTGTTTTTGTGGATTTATTTTTAAAAAAAAAATAGAAAATTTTCAAAAATATTTACTTTTTGTGTGCTTGTGTGAGTTAGGTGATCTGACTGGTAATGAGCAATGTATTGAATCATAAATTGATCTATGAATAGTGAATAAGTTGCATACTTAAATTAATTTTTGCTTTTTCATATAATATTTGATATATATTGAACACATGAATTAAGTTGAACATTGTGTATGAATAAGTTGAATTCATAATTAGATATGTTGAAATAGTAGACCATAGATACTAAACTCAAAATCACAAAATTTTACATCATTGGACCAAATTTAGAATAGTTTGGAGGATTTCACTGTTGTGGGAAGATATTAAAATAAATGGGGATTTCGTGTGGGAAAAAAATCTTATGTGGATTGTCTAATGTCAATAGGATGAAATTGGATGAAAATATCATGTTAGAGGTTATTTTTCTTAAATTGATGTTTAATGAGGGATATTGCACTAATCAAAGCATAAAAAATTATTATTTTATTTGAAAATTTCTTTTCGTAGCCTTTATAACTCGATCAATTAAGTTTGCAATGGTATCTAAAATCTGGTGCCCTATGGTCATCTAACTTCGGAGTTATCGGCCGAAAGTTTGTTACATGAGTCATTTATAAAGGTTAAAGATGAGAATACTTCAAATAAAGAAAAAAATTGAAAAAAATTGAGAAAATCAGAAAAGCATGTGTATGAAACACAAGACGCACTAAATGTCTTGGTTATGTCTCAAACACTTATTTGGGAAAATTTGACTTTTGATGAAGAATTATCAGTCTAGTTAAGTCTTAAAGATTGAAACAATCAAACTATGTAGAATTCTTGTTATCCATTCCGGATCGACCGAATTGATACGGAAGTTGTAACATGGGAAAACCACGGACCGATTCGCCTTTCACCTAAAATACGCTCCGCCCTGGATACTGAGGAAATCTATTTATTTCTCGAGTGCTCTTCCCAGAGCTAGGGGACAGATATTGTTTGGATTTTTCGTTCACAATTAAGACCAGGAGTTCATACCCAACAAATTGACATATTGACTAACAATTAGTAAGATTTGCCTAAACTAGAGAGGTGGTGATATTATAAAATTCAATTTTAGTTCACACACTTGAAAATGACGAAAAGAATAAGTTTGGGGTGTGTGAATCGTACGAGTGATGAAATAATATATTTGATCATTGAGGGTCGGGAATTGAAATAACTTATAAATTTATAATACTATGTTTAATTCTTCACACATACGTCGATTTTACGTTGAAAAAGTAGATGTTAATTTATGTATCGTGATTTTGAAGTTGTGATTAGATTCAATATTATGATTTCAATCCTGAAAGAAAAAGTTAGGTTAACTAGCTAAATCTTTTTACTTTATTTGAGTCACTAGCTACCAATTAGGTAATTTAGCAATGCATGTTTGTTTGTTAGGTGTTAGTTTTATTTGAGGACAAACAAAAAGTCAAGTTTGGGAGAGTGATAAGTGTAGTTTTTATACTTATTTGAAACGCTAAATCATGATATTTTATTATCTTTTGAATAAAATTCTGCTTAATTTATGTTATATTTTATTATGTAGGTAAAGCTCTATATTTAATGAAGAAATGAAAAAAAAAAGTAAAATAGCGGAAAAATGAAAAAATTTATAGTTCGAGGACTTGGAAGCAAGCAATTAATTGGGCCTTAATTTAGACTTCTAATTGGATACAAAGTTTGGTTACTTGAAATTAAATATAGTGGAAATTACACCCTTCCCTACTTTTAGAGATTTAAATTCCAAAATCAGATTTTAAGTTTTAGTTTGCAAAAATCAGATATTTTTAATTAGATACAGGTTATAATTATATAATTAAATATTAATTATAAAATTTTCATCCCAATTAATTTCATCTAAAAACAAACCCTAAATTCAATCCTGTCTCTCTGCCGTCTCCTATTTCTCTCCTGTCGTCTTCTCTCATTCTCTTCATCGGAGACCCATTCATCTCAGGCAACATGTGACCTATTTATCTCTGGAAACCGACGATGAAGGCAGACGCCACCGCCGCCGCCGCCTGCGAATCAGTCGCATAGAAGAACTAGCCTGATTTTTCGAAGCTCTTCTATAAGCATCACCAGATATGTTTTTTTTCGTTTTTCAACTCGAAAACCCCAGATTCATTCAAAACTACCTCACTCACCTCAGAAACCCTAGCTTCTTCCGAACGCCTTGCTGTATTAAAGCCCTTATCTTCGTAAGAGAATCTCCGATGCAGATCTGAAGAAGAATTATACAGATCTGAAGAAACAGAAATCTCTTGAAAGTGACCTCTCAGAAACAGATCTGATCTCATCTACTGGGAACAACCAATCGATTTGGGATTGTGTAATTTTCGGGGCGAGAATCAGTTGGATAGTGGGCTGAAGAATGAATTGGTGGTGGTGCGGTGTGGTCGTGGCGATGGATCTATGTTGAGATGGTGGTGGTGTGTTGTGGGGTGTTGTGGTGGTGGTATGCAAGGTGGTCCTGGATTTTGTTTTTGTTTCCGTTTGTGGTTTTCAGATCGTGATGTAGTGGTGACTTGGCGGAGGCGGAGGCGGCAGTGAGGTGATGGTGGTTGTGAGGTGTTGGCGGTTTTATATCTATTTTTTCGGTATATTTGGCTGTGGTCATGGTGGTTTCTAGTTGCGGTGGAGGTGGGTGATGGTGGTGGATCTAGTGGTTGCGTGGGTGTTGTTGGTGTAGTGGTGGCGGTGGACGGTGGTGGTGATGCTGTTAGAGACAGCGTTGAACTGGTGGCACAACTGTTGACGGTGGTCATAGATTAGATTAGTTGTGACCGCATAATGGACTATCCGTGACCTTAAAATTCGACAATTTGTAACTAAAAATTAATTTGTGACCTGTAATTTTTTTATCCGTGACCAATAAAATAATTTGCAACATAAAATTATTGATTTGTGACCTCGAAATAAACTGTGACCTGCAAAATTTTTGATCTGTGGCCGATAAACAAATTGTGACCTATAAAATTTTTGACATGTGCTGTGATCATTTGAAAATAACTCATAACTATGAACAAAATTCCGATTTGTGACTTAGACTATGACTTGTGACATGGACTGTGACTTGTAATTTGGGCTGTGACTTGTGACCTAAGTCGTCGGAATCGGAGCAGACGCCGAAACGGCTACCGGAATCGGAGTAGTCGATGGAGCAGTCGCCGGAATCTACACCGGAATGGTCATCGGAGCAGTCGCCGGAATCGGAGCGGTCACCGGAGCCAGGGCCGGTCCTGTGACTGTCGGGGCCCGAGGCGAAATCCATAAATTAGGCCCCCAAAATCAACGTAAATGCAAAATTCAACAGTGTATTATGCAACATATTGCTAAGTTTAAAACTTAACATTAAGTCAATATAGTCAATAACAACATATTATGCAACCTACAATAATCAATCATATAAATCGACCAAGCCACAATTATATAAGCCGACAAGACTTCCAACATTTTCAATATATAATTGAATAAGTCAATAACAAGTTAGGGCAAGTCATTACCTACCTTTCTAGTGTGCCTTTGCAATTGTTAAGATTCAAGGCTTGCCTTTGCAATTTTGATTATGCTTTTGCATTGTTCTGCACTAGCAAAATTAGGAAAGTACAGTGCTCGCGGATTCCAGCTCAGAATCT